>PVJH01001405.1:0-211587 GCA_004026705.1 Nesogale talazaci | reverse complement strand
GGTCGAGGCACAGGAAGAACAAGGCAGCTCTCTGGTCCGAAGATCCGGAAGCAAGCGAGAGAGGGGGCGGAGCCTGCGAAGCCCCTCCCACATCCGCCCCTCAACTCATCCTGCGCGCTCATTGGCTGTGCCGTCACAACAGATCCACCAATCGGCTGTGGCCATGTTGGCATAACAAACCTACCCATCACAGTTCTTACCCGAAAGCTCAAAAAATTCTCTTGTGAAGTCATCTGGCCCAGGATCTTTTTCCGTTGGTAATCCTTGATAACCTTGTCTATTTCTTATATTGCTATGAGATTCTTGATGGCCATGTGAGATAGTCTAGGGAGAGATTATTTTTAGAAGTGTTTTTCCATGTCTTCCTAGTTGTTGAATTCATTG
Organism: Nesogale talazaci; assembly: GCA_004026705.1. Taxonomy (NCBI): domain Eukaryota; kingdom Metazoa; phylum Chordata; class Mammalia; order Afrosoricida; family Tenrecidae; genus Nesogale; species Nesogale talazaci. Next base: position 211,203 of record PVJH01001405.1, on the reverse strand, counting down.
GAGTACATGCCTTCATTGTACTGTGCAATTATCCTTTTGATTTCATTAGGGTCCATTTTAATGTGCCCTGTTTCATTCCTCATCTTTGCTACTGACATTTGTTCATTTCTTTTTTCGGTTTGGTTTGCCAGTGGTTAATCCTGTCAAAAAAACAACTTTTATTTGAATTAATTTTTCCCACAGTTTTCTTGTTTTTCCTCTCATGAATATCAGCCCTGCTTATTATTTCTTTTCTTTTGCTATTAGTAGGATTGCTCTGTTGAGTCTACTCTAGTTGCTGTAAGTTTTGAGTCAGCATAGCACTCATATGTCTTTCTTCCTTTTCATGTGTGCCTGTGTTGCTATCAAATGTCCTCCGATAACTGGCTTTGCTGTGTCCCAAAGGTTTGGGTACATCACATTCTCTTCTAGTTGGTTTCTAGAAACTTCCTGCTTTCATCTTTGAAATGGGCCAATAATCACTACTTTTGCAATAGAGAGTTAATGTGTTAGTCTGGGTAGACTAGATAAACAAATTCATTGACATGCATATGGATATAAGGGTAAGGTTTATATGCAAGAGGAATGGAACTTAAGAAAGCATTCCAACCCAGTCCATTTCAAAGTCGTAAGTCCGATATTAGCCCATATGCCCAATACCAGTATATAAAGTCTCCTTCTAACTCATGAAGTCACAGTCTAGTGGGTGCAGAATCCTGGCATGGCAGGAGTCTTCCCATGGCTCCTTGCTTCCAGGCTCAGGGTCCATCAACAGCATCCAGTGGTGGTAGCAGCAACTCATCGCTATCAGGGGTCTCCATGTGTTTTCTCTAGCTTCAGAGGTCTGGTTTCATCAGGGTAAGGCAATATGGCTTCTCCTCTGACTCCTCCAGCTCCTCGTAAGCTGCCATCTTATCTTCTCCATAGTTCGTTGTCTCAGAGACTGACTCCCAACAACTGGGGAGATGGCCTCTCATCTCCAGGAGGGAAATATTGTGAGATTTCCCAGACATATCAGGAGAAAGCCATGCCTACACAGAGGCCTCATTGGCTACTCAGTGGCTATCTCCAGATTAATAGGCTAGACTCCACCCCTACATCTCAGTCATGAAATTGACATAGATACATGACTGCCAAGGTTATTTATCCTCCAATTGTTTGTCCTTGTTTTCTTAATCATCCTTTTGTTGATTTCCAGCCTTATGGCATAGTATTTAGAGAGAGAAGTCTATGTGATTTCTATGTGCTTGAATTTACATATTCAACTTGTGTCCCAACAAGTGCTCTATCTTGGAATATGTGCCACGTAGACTTTAAAAGAAAGTGAATTCTGGGCTGAGCCCTGGTGGCGTAGTGATTGTGTGCGGGACTGTGGCCCACTGGGATGGAGGTTCGATTCCAGCTCCATGGAGCAAAGGCTGGGCCTCCTACTCCCACCACCTGAGGGCAGTGATGCCCAAACCAAACCAAACCAAACAAAACAAAAAACAAATAGAAAGTGAATTCTTTTGCATTTCAAAGGAGAGCTCTGAAAATGTCTACCAGATCAAATTATCTAACTGTAATGTTTAAATCTGTTGCCTCCTTGTGAGGCATCTTTTCTTGTGATCGACATTTCTGAGAGTGATGTATTAAAGTCACCTACTATAATTGTTGAGCCTGTAATTTCTGTTTTCATCTTTGGGAGTGTTTGATACATTTCGTGGGCCTCTCATAGGGCATGTATATATTTACTATGCTCACTGGTTATTGGTCTACTCTTGCCTCAAGCATTGTATAATTCCTCTCCTTATCTCTTGTTGTGGCTTGCACCTTGAGATCAGTTTTGTCTGAGATTAGGATTGCAACCCCTATGCTTGCCATATGCTTGATTTATTTTTCTCCAGCCTTTGAGTCTCAGCTTACTTTTGTTAGTCATCTTGAAATATGCCTCCTGTAGACGGAAGATTGATGGGCTGTGTTTTCTAAGCCAGTCTGTTATGCAGGCTCTTCTTTATAGGTATTTGTATCATTACCAGCATACTTGGTAACTCTTACTTTCCTCACCTATTACCTCTTCCCCATGAGACTACCCCAGAGGTCAAGTCCCTGAATCAGTTCTGTTGCAGAAGTTGAGGGACTATTTTGAATGCCTCTGAGTGGGCAAAAGTCATGGTCTTCCAGCCGAAGGAACCCGACTTTCAAGTAACATGTTAAAGTTCATGAGGAGACTTGAAAATGGGACATCACCATTGAAGAAAAGGCACAAAGCAAACACTGAGCAAAGATGAAGAAAGACTTTGAGTGACGGCAAAACCTGTGAGGCCTATTAGGGAGAGATGAGATCCCTGAACTCAAGATCCTGATCCTTTATGGGGAATACCTCGAAGATATTAGCAGTAACCAAAAGTTAGTGTTCTTCCTAGGAAATTACCATTTATTCTTTTCTCTTTCTCAGATTTAATATCATGAGCTAGAATCCAGTTATACGATGATTCCCAGATTATACTTCTGGAATATCTGCTCAAAAACTGTTAAAAGTTTCACTTGCAACTTGATTCCCTCAGAAAGCAAAATCCTGTATCAATTTGAAACACTGCTTGGCCTCTGTATACACTGAGTGATAGGGAAAGTTGTTCAGAATGAAACACAATAAACTTTAATACTACCCTCCAAGTGTAGAAGAGAAAGGAAGTGGTCTCCGGTTTCCCATTTTCAAGTCTTCATGTGGTTAAAGGAGCATACTGAGATGTGTTCCCAGTATGACTTAATGGTTCCCTTTAAATTAGAAGTTTAACCAAACTCTGCTGCCAGGATTGTGGTTGAGGCTGTCACACAGGCTTATCTGAAAGTAATTGGATAGCAGTCCACTTCAACAGACCCATCACCTTACTCTGGGTCCCATTCTAATAGCCAAGAAATATGTCCAAAGATTCACCTTTGCCTATGTCCCCAGGTAATGCCCCATTGTGCCCTGTATTGTGTGCTTTCTAGGATGTCACCTGAAATAATGGGGGCATTGTGAGAGTACATGGCCTCTTTATTATTAAACATTTTTAAACTTGCAAAGATAAGTTTGGATGTTTCTTCAGTGTCCAGAATGGTATATTGAGGGGCTTCAGAATTTAGCTACCATCCTTGACATGACCTGGAAAGAACTGGTGATCGTTTTCTCTTTTATATGCTCCTGTGAGGAGAAGCACAGAACTGTTGATGCTGCCAGTCAACTGGCAGAAATCTGAAAATAACTAACCCCACAGTGAGTCAATGTAACACAATCCCTAATAACGATCTGGGATGGAATAATTAATCAGGACAAACTGGAATTCAGGAAGAACAACTATAGATTATAAGTAGACCTGCATGATAGAAGCCATGAAAGAAATGCAGATCAAACCATTCAACTATTGTAAGTGAGCTAAGGTTTCTCAGGATGAAAAATAAAACTCAGCAGCAATTTCAGAATCAGCAGGTTGAAGCCATGCAGAAACTTACCAATCTAGACCCCCAACTCTTTGGAATGATTAGTCACCCTGAATACCCATTTTATTAAACATCTGTTCCCAACATCTGAAGAAAACTGCAGAGGCAGGCTTTGGGCCCACAGAGTGAATCTAATGATCTTTGGACAATAACTACATCAATAATCAATGACTGGGATGTGGAGGGGGAGAAGAAGGGATGTCAAAGACTAAATTGATAGGAGCAGCTATTGCTGCAAATGTCCAGTTTTCCTTTCCATCTGTAGATCCTGAGAGTCAGATCAAGCCATGCTTCAAGTGTGGAGACACTAGTCATTGGAGCTGAGGATGCTCCAATGCCAGCAGAACCTTGACTCTTTCATCAAGACAGTGACCAATGATTAGAGGGAAGTTAAGATCCTACCATGGGTCTCTCTTGATGTTGCTGTTAAGAATATTTCCATTTTATAGGACAATTACACAACTTGTTCATTTTTTAATACTTTTGCAGGCCTCCTCTCCTTAGACCTCAAAGTAGTTACTGAATTGAAAGCAAATCACTCAAAAGGTTTTTGACACCCAACTTTCTTGTATGTGGGGAGATATTTTTGTTTCTCACAGGTTCTTGAATTGCCTTTCTGCTTTTAGAAAGATGCCTTTTAATCTGAGTAAAAGCCATTCACCCCGGCACCCAGTTCAATCTCTATGGTTAGCTACGACCTCTAGGGAAAGGATAGGGGACTTACCCTTTGAACTTACAAAATTGTTGCTAGAATTTGGGCTGATGACACTCCAGGGATAACTAAAACTGTAACTCCTCATGAAAATCATTCTTAAACTAGGAGCTGGATACCTTAAAAAGAAACAATATCCAATTGCCCCAAAAGGACTCAGAAATCTAAAGCTTATAATTAAGCAACTCCTTGAAGCAAGAACGCTTATTTAAGCAGAGTCTTATAATATCTCATTTTTGTCCCTAAGAAAACCCATTGGTAAGTGGCACCTTGTCTAGGATCTTCAGAGGTCATCAAGGAAATAATTCTTCCTTTGCCTCAAGTAGTCTCAAATCCCTATACCTGGATAGCTTGGGTTCTAGAACCTGCATGTTTTTTACAATGTTAGACCTCAAGGACAAGTTTTTTATTGTGTATCTTCATTCTGAGCCCCAACCTTTTTTGTCTTTGAATGAACTGACCCTGACACCCATAAAATGTTCAGTTTTGCCACAAAGACTCTGTGATAGCAAAATATTGTTTGACGCTTTTCTGAAAGTGTTGAAGGCATCTCTCTCTCTACTTATCCAATATGTAGATGATTTTTTAAATTTGCTGTCCTACATATGAAGCCTCAGTATCAGATACCAAGACTACCCCAGAATACCCCCCCCCAAAAAAAAAAAAAGGATATGAAGTGTCCGGGGAGAAGACTTAGTTGTTATCATCTTTGAGTCTAGTTTCTTGGTTTCATCCTGTCTGAGATTGAATGATGTTTGTCCCCTGAGCGAGTTTGTCCCCTGAGCGAGTGACAATGATTTGGGCTGTATTCTTGCTTCATAAAAGGAGACAGCTCAGAAATCCTAAGAATGGCAGGATATTGCAGGATTCAGAAAATCTGATTTGGAAAGCTGGTCAGACCTTTGTATGGCTAGTTAAAAAGGAAATTAGATACTTTCTTTGTTTGGACAATGAAGTGGAAGATGTCCTTTTGAGTTCTAAAATCATTTTTCTGCAAACTCCTGCCCTGGGTGTCTGCAACTTAGAGAAGCCTTTCTTTTAGGTGTAGATGATATGAATGAGACCACCTTTCTGGTCTTAACCCAGAAAATTGGGGCAGAATATCAAGTGGTAGCTTATCTATCCACTTATTTGCACTTAATAGCAGAAAGATAGTCCTGCTATGTGAGAGTGGTTGTCAGTGCTGCCCCTTCTTGCTTAGGAGGGACAGAAGACTACCTTAATGCAAAGATTAGTTACTCAGACCTCCAATTCCCTAAAGCCCCTGCTGATAGATCATGGAGGAAAATGGCTGCCCAATAACGATCTGCTGATGAGCCTAAGAACCCCCTTGGAGATCCTAGAAATATAATTGGAGATGCAGTAGTTGAAGCCTGCCTCCCTCAGGCTGGTAAACAAGATGAGAGAAGTCCACCAATGTGAGATCAAAATACAAACCCTATTTGCATGGTTGCCAGATTTAAAGGATAGAAAAGGTTTAAGAGTCTCTTCAGTTATCTTCCTTTTCTCTTCTATTTTTCATTTTGTGTTCATTACCTTTTTTCCCCCCAAGTATAATAAGTATCTTGGATAACATCTCACAACGTGTTGGTAACAAATTTATTTTTTAGTGCATCAAATTTATTTTTAGATGGTATTAAATTCAGGTGGAATACATTTATGTTCATATTTTAGCTCATATAGACTTGTTTTAATTTTCTTAATCTTTGACTTGAATTTGCATAAGAACATTTGATGGTCTGCTCCAAACTAAATCCTTGTTTTCTTCATACTGATGATATCGAGGTTCTACGTAATCTATTTCCACAGATGTCATCTATTTTATTTCTATGTATTCCATCTGAGGAGGCCACATTTTTATTTATATTGCTTAAAGAAAAGTATTTGCAGCTAATAAATCACGTCTAGAAAATACTATACTAAGATCTGATATTATTTCTATCTCCAAGTCCATATTTTAAATTGAAGATGTTCCCATTTTTTTAAATCAAATTTCACATTGCAATCCCTGAAGAAAGCATCTTGATCTCTCATGTTTGAAGAATTTTGGACTGCAAAAGTTTGAAGAAATCATCAATCCCTTCCTCTTTGGCATTATTATTTGTTGGATAAACATGTCTGTCAAATGCTGAGCAAGTCATCAGAAAAGGTGGATGAGAGGAAGAAGACTGAGGCATCAGGATGTGAGGAAGTCTTATTAACAGCATGCAGTATGCATGACCCAAACTTGCTTGTTGAAAGTGCACAAGTACTTAATGAGTAAGTACTTCAGAATGGAAGTACTTACTGATGGGGATTCAGGACTTTAGCCTTTTCATTATGAACATAACTCAATATAAGGAAGTCTAAAAACTTCACAGCTGGACCAATCATAATCAATGGAGACAAGATTGAAGTCAAGGATGATGTCTTACTTGGATTTACAGCCAATGCTCATGAAAATAGCAATCTAGAGATACAAAGAAGTGCGTTAGGTAAATATGCTTCACAAGATATCTGTAGAGTATTGAAGAGCAAGAAGTTACTTTGAGACTAGGCATGCCTGACCCACGGCATGACATTCTATAGTGTCTCATATCCACGTTAAAGTTAGGCAGTGAATAAGGAAGACTGACATAGAATCAGTGCGTATGAATCATGGTGTTGGGAAGGATTATTGAAATAACCGTGGCTTCTAAAAAGACAAACTGATGTATATTGGAAGAAGTAAGGCCAGAGTGATCCTTAGAGGTAAAGATAGCAAGACTTGAACTCTTTCATACCTTGATTGTGCATGTTGTCAGAAGAGACCAGACTCTGGAGAAGAACATCCTATTTGGTAAAGTGGAAGGGCAGCAACAAAGAGGAAGGCTCTTGGCGAGATAGAGTGACACAGTGGCTGTATCAATGGCCTCTGCCATCAATGGGACAATTGTGAGGATGGCTCAGTACTGTGATGGGTTTCATTCTGTAGTGCATAGGGTTGCTCTGTGTTGGGGCCTCAGTGGCGCCTAACAACAGCAAGAGCAATGACATCTAATGGGTGTAGAAACTGGTCTCCCTGGTGATATATGGATATATCTTACCTCTGTCACTGTTATATTTCAAGAGCGGTCTTAAATTTTTCTTTATGCAGATGAAACATTTTTCAGACATATACTGTCATGTCTTATTTCTACTCTGGCATACTCTCAAAGGTTTCTTAAAACTTTTCATTACTTATGACCCTGCTGGTATTTGAAATGTTGGTGAAGTAGCTTCCTGGATCACAGGATGCTTCAAAACACCCCACACAGGCGAGTCGTAGACTAGAAGTGTGTTGTTGTTGTTGTTGTTAGGGGTTATTGAGTCGTTCTGACTCATAGAGACCCACCTCATCTTCTTGAGGGCCTTCCTCCTTTTCTCTGACCCTGCACTTCAGAAAGCATGGTGCCCTACTCCAGGAGCTGCTCTCTCCTGACCATATGTCCAAAGTATGTAAGATGAAGTCTTGCCATTCTTGTCTCTAAGGAGCAATCTGGCTGGACTTTTTCCCAATATAGATTTGTTTCATCTTTTAGCAGAGCACTGTATTTTCAATATTCCTCTATAATATCACATTTCAATTCATTATTTTTAGTTCAATCTTCTTTATTTAATGTACAACTTTCACATGCATATCAGGCCATTGGAAGCACCATGGTTTGGACTGGGCCAACTTAGTCCTCAAGATAACGTCATGGCTCTTCACTGATGTACAGAATACCCCAAGAGCACTTACCTCAAAGAATTGCCAGAGACTCTGGAGATATTGGGAATTAGAAATATCTTTTTTTGGCACACACTTGATTCTTCACCTCCAGCAGATCCCAATGAGGGAATTTGGCTTTAGGTTTTATCAACTATGCCACTCCTTACTAGAGAAAAAAAATCCTAGATTCAAAAAATAGTTTATAAAGACACTATCAAACTTCAGGTCATTTAAAAACCAAGATAATAATCTGGATGATAGAAATCATCAGCATGTGTCCAGTACTGGGATGGATAGATTCCCTAGAATACTTCTTTTTTTGACACTGTATTTCTCAATTGTCCCTAAAGTTTCATTCTTTTGGACAATAGAAAAATGTTTGTCAGAGCCCATTTTAGTGACTAACCATGGTATTTGGGGGATGGAAGTAGCATTCTGACAAGTTATAGTCTGAAGGCTGTTATTAGAATGGTGCTTCACCTGTCAATAGCTGTCCGCTTAGCTGTGGGACTGTTTTGAAAACAAATTCAATAATGTCATTTTCTTTTCAATGCCATTTCATGGCTTCCCATATATCTCAAAACAATAATCAAACTTACAATAGCCCCAAACCTCCAAGTGACTGAATCCATTCCCATCTCTTCCAGCAAATTTCATAAACTCTATCTGTTCATTTCACTGATATTTAACCATAACACAGGTATTTTTCTTGAGACATTTCACCTCTGAAAGAAAGCATTGAAAGAATCACGAAACACACCTATTACAATTCATTAGGGTTTTAAGAGGACTGAAAACTAATTCTATTAAAACTACCATTCCAAGGACAGTTAGGATTTTTTCTGACTATAAAATCCTTTTTCTATGAATCAAGTCAAGAGCTCCATAACTTTTAAAATATAGATTACCCTATAAATGAATATTTTAGTTTCCTATTTTAGCCATGATTCAGAATATGCTTCTTTCAGAAAAAAATAATTATAATATCAGATTTTTTGGCTTGTATACCTTTCTAAATTGCCATTGTGCTTTTAAACAAAGCAAATGTACACATTAGCATTACTTTGCAATTGATTTTGAAATCCAAAAGTTGTAAAGTACAGTAAAATCTGGTAGCCAAGCTATTAATGTTTAAAGACTGATTTGCTTTGAAAAATATGCCAAAATTGACAAAGACTTTCATTATTATGAAAGACACAATTTATGAATTTAGTTCATAAAATCTTGGGTGTGAATTAACTGATTTTGAGGGGTCAGACCAGTTTCCTCAACAAAGTACTTATTTTAGTTCACTATATTTTTTGCGTATTGTTACTAGTAAGAGGATTTGAAAATTGAGTGTTGGAATAAAGTTGATTGTGATCCATATTCTCAGTTCTTTAAATAGATAGTCTTTATTTTAGAATTTTTTTTCTAAAGATAAAATATTGGAGTACTGATAATAGAAAAATATAATAGTTGACTTGTAAGATTATCCTTTCTCAAGTAAAAAAAAAGAGAGAAAATACTCAGTAAATGAAACAAAACAAAGTGATAATGCTAAATAGAACCCTTCTTACTCAAGGGAGGGATTTCCAAATATACTGTTAATTGGATGGGCAGATGATGCATGAAATGAGATACCTGAAAGCAGGAAACAAGTTGGAGAACTTCAGGTGTATTATACCAGTGACAGGTAAACTGAGAAATTTCTTTCTATTATAGCACTTAACATACATGCATTGTCTATGTTAAAATGCATTTTTAAGTATATCGGATATTAGTATAATGAACCTACTGTACTATGATTAAAAGAGAGATAACATGTAAGTACATGTACTGAATCCACACAAATACTCTGATTAAAGTAAAAGACCAATAAACTTTGATCAGAACAAAATATCATTTGGTAGTTGACTTTAGTGCTTACATTCCAATAAATAAGCGATTAAAATGAGTATTATTTATTTGTTTTAATTAACTATTTCATATATATTTCACATTTTTTCTTTCTTAAAGTCTTTATTATTAGCTCTTCACATTCTCACAACCTCATCTGTTATAACCCCAAGAACTTGAAATCTAGGTAATGTCTCCATAATTAAACTTATCATGGAAATCATATAAGGAAAAATATACAAAAGAAAAACAAAAAAGGAAAGTAAAACCAATATCAAGCAAAAACAAAATCAAAGAGAGGAACTTCAATGGAAAAGAAAGCAGAAAATAAAGTGGGGTAAGTATAAAATGGATCCACATGGAGAACAAAACTAAGGTGCTTAATTTTGTCCTAATTGCATCAATAATAGTGTATTTTCAAGTGCACTCTGTTTGAGAACAAGGCTATTCAGATCCTTCATCAATGGTCGGGGATGGGGGCAGGCTTTAAGAGGCGTTTCACTAGAGGCTTAATCCATATGGAGACTCTGCAAATATGTTCTGGGCTTCTATTTTCATCCATGTTTTCTTAAAACTGAGAGCTCAGAATCTAACTTCACATACCATTCTCTCCTCTCATTTTAGGGGTGCTTTTCTGTATGGACACAGCTGATACCTCACTTAGATGACTCTTTGTTTTAAAATAAGCCTTTTAGATCCCAGAAGCTACTGATTGCTATAGCTTGGTACCATCTGATTTCTCCAACACACTTTGGGTAGCACCCATATTTTCAGTGATGTCCTCATGAGGACAAGTATCCAGTAGGACCATGTCACTAACAGTTCTTAAATTAGGGCAGTGGGTCTCAACATGTGGGTCTCTACCCCTTTGGGGGTCTAAAGACCCTTTAACAGAGGTTACCTAATTCATAAGAGTAGCAAAGTTACAGTTATGAAATAACAAAGAAAATGATTTTATGGTTGGGGGTCACCACACATGAGGAACTGCATTAAAGGGTCATGGCATTAGGAAGGTTGAGAACCACTGGAGTAGGGATTTGATTAAGTGTGAACTCAAAATGCATTAATGCATCTATGGTTTATATATGCCTCTGATATGCTTTAGAGACATTATCATTGTATTGGTTAACAATACAAATCATCCCATTGGAGCATATGGTAATTTTATTGATATCATTATTAATTTAGAAAACTAGGACTTTAAAATCTGTCCTTTTGAAGTGCACTTCTTTCATAAAGCACTCCAGTAGAATCTGATTTGCAACCCCACTAAGGGAACTGGATTTTACAAAAAGCATTCCTGTGTCAGTTTAAATGATCTGAAATGCTCCCTTATACATAAGACTGAAAGGTCCCAGTGTTAAAATAAGCAGATGACTACTATGCCATGGTTATAGAGTTGGAAGTCATTAAACTTTAGTTTGAATATCTTATTTTTAATGTGCCCTATAAATGACAACTCAAGAATACTATATATTTGATATTTTCATACTCTCTTTGTTTTGTTTTGCTTTTTGTGCTGGGAAATCAAAATGTGTATTTATTTTTTATTATTAAATACTTTTAGAGAGGGTCTCTTACAACTCTTATCCATACATTCATGCATTGTGTGAAGCACATTTACACATAAACTGCTTTTATCATTTTTAAAGCATTTTCTTTCTATTTGAGACCTTGATATCAGCTAATTTTCCCACTCCCTCCCCATCACCTCCCTCATGAACCCATGATAAGTACTAGATTATTATTTTCATATCTTATGTCATCGTCTGTCGCCCTTCACCCACTTTTCCTTTGGCCATCCCCCCAGGAGGGGGTTATATGTTGATCCTTGTGATGGATTCGCCCTTCCTCTCCATATCTTCCCCATTTTCCTATCTCTATTCTCATTGTTGGCTCTGAGAAGTGTCTCAGTCCTGGATTCCCTGTGTTTCAGGGCTCTTATCTTTGACAGTGGACATGTTTTAATCTAATCTGATTTGTAAGGTAGAATTGAGGTCATGTTAGTGGAGGGTGTATAATAATAGGGACTAGATCTATGTATTTATATCTATATGTTAAGAATTAAGGTTGCAGAGGTACAATGGACCTTCACTCCAGGACTCACTCAACACAAGAGCACTTTGTTCTTATAATCAGCATTCTGTGAGACTCACCTACCCTAAACAATCTCTGAAGGCCAAATGGGTGCATAAGCATATGTGGTGGAGAAGGTTATCAAAAACTATCAAAAGACATAGTATAGTGCTTGGAGTCTTAAAGGCTTGAAGATAAACAAGCAGCCATCTAGCTGAGAAGCAACAAAGCCCACAGGGAAGCAGCGGACTAGCTGGTGTGATAATGAGGTGTTGATGGCATCAGGTAACAGGCATCGAATATCCAGAACAAAAATCTTACTCAATGTGAATGGGGGTGGGTGAAAGGAACATAGAGTGGGGACCCAAAGCCCATCTGTAGACAACTGAACATCTCCTCCTACAAGGGTCACAAGGAAGAGATGAACCAGTCAGGGTGCAATATAGAACCGATGAAACACAGCTATAACATCAAAGAATCAGCAGCAGAACCAGGAGCCAAAGCATGGGACAAAGTGGTGGGCTTTCCAGCTAGGGGAGCAAGTAAAGCTGAATGCTTTTCTGCAGGAGGCTGACTTGCAGAGTGGAGTGTCTCTGCATCATTGGTTGGGAAGTTGGGCTTGTTGACGCACAGAAGTGTAACTGGTGTCTCTGGTCTGAGGCTTATTGGTGTGGGGTAGCTCTAGATACTTAAATCAGGAAATTGGTTTGCTGACCCAGGGAGGTTAAGTTCAAGGCCCTCAGGTTGAGGCATAGAGTGGAGTGGTGTACTCCTTGGGACATTTATTAGTGGACTTGAAATAACTTTGCAACATATGCTGATAAACAACTCTACCATTCACATTTCTCACTTGCATTACACCTTGATATCGTCCTTATAAACCTTTTGATTTTGTCTGCTTGCTCTGTGTAGTCATTGCAGTGGATATGTCGTCATTGCAGTGGATCATAAAGAGGCAAAAGTGAGAAATCACTAAGATAGCATGTTTCACCAGTGTCATTAAAGGCTATATGAAAGGAAGATATTCAAACATGGAAATTAGTCTGCAATTATATGAAAGTAAGCACAAATGATCTTTACTGTTAAGAGAAATGCAAAAGAAGTAATAATGGCATTATAGGAATTTTTGTTTGAGAGAGTTGTTATGAATGCCTTGGAAAATCAAGGACAAATATAGACACAGTGGTGTTTTCAGGAAATGTTCAATAAATATATTCTTACTAAATCCAATCTACTCTTAAAAACTACAACATGAGCACTTACATATGTTAACTGGTAGAGTTTGGGGAATAGCAGAGATCTGAAGAACTATATAGCTAATTCATGATAGCATGGATTATACCTTAATTTTGAGTAGGCTTGATTGCATTTTATTACCCCACATGAAAAATAAAAGTATTTTTCAAATTATTCAAATTATACAGTTTAGCAATTTCAATTAGCCATGCTTTATTGATATCTAAGTTTCTTTAAATCAGTGATGCACATTTTTATAGCTTTATTTTTATAGCAACCGTATTTCTAATTAGCTTGTAGATTCATATAATTTCTTGATAATGTAATAAACTCCTTAGAAATCATGAAGGTGCATTCAACTAAATCTCCATCACTACTGACAAGCTGTAATTTTATCTGACAATGATATTTTAAGAGTTAACTGACAATATATTAGTTGCATTTTCCTCAAAAAGGTTTAAATGACTATTAATTAGTGCACTTGATTCCCTACCCGTGGCCACAGACAATTATTCTGTCAAGGTGGTAAATATGTACCCATTCAGAATAAGCCTACTAATCCTGCAATTCTTGAATTTGAAATTTTAATTTCAAGTGACAAACTCCCATTAAGAATATTTGTGGAACTTGCAGTTTATTTCATGTTTAAAGTGTGCCTAGCCATAAAAGTAAAGGTTATTATGAGGAGTTTTTCACAGAGATGAAAGTAGCCTGTAAATATTTTCATATTTCCCATGCTAATGTGGATGCTGTTATAAAGATGGAGGATTTTTTCCTCCAAATTGTAGTTCTCATTTTCCAGTATTGCATTAAGGGCATATACCGTTTCATTGTTGGTTTGATTAAAATACCATCGTATCTAGGTCCCATGTGGATTATTAGAATCTTATAATAAAGTTCTTTTTCTTAGACTGGGGGACATAGAAGGGAATGAACAAATTTTTATTAACCCTTATTAAATTTATTAAACTTTCATTTACTATTAAAAGCCTTGATTTTTCATACACTGTTTGACCAAGGAAGAACTCAGAGCAAGGATGGGCGCTTGCTGACCATTTGAAAAACTAATATTTCAAACTCACTCACAGATGCCCTGGGAGAAGAGTCAGGTGCTCTGTTTCTACAAATTGTAGCCTGAAACACATGTGGAGCTGTTCGATTTAGTTCATAGGGGGTAAGTACCCAGAAGTCAGAATGAACTCGAGAACCACTGCCATAGCGACACACATGATGTGTACTACCAAGTTTGGAAAAGATAAGGCATGATCTTACAATTACCATTTCATTATGTATGAAAAGAATTCACGCATATCCCTGGGCTTTTCTTAATACCCTTAAGAGTTGGATAAAAGACTTTCCTTCTTAGTATCCTGACAATTATTTTTTAACTATATTTTTATAGTTTGAAAGTTACCATCAATGTGATACTTTTGGAGGTAATTGCAGTGGCTCTAGCTTCAGCAGCTTGTCCTATCAAAAGGTAGAATCCATTTTCTCCAGCTGGGTGTGCTAATTGATTTGATCAATAGAAGATAAGTAGCAGAAGTATTGGTTCTGGAGCATAGATTTTAGGATGTCTTGCATTCTGTACATTAGTACTCTTGAAATATGTCCTGAGAATGTCACATAAGAACGTTTGGTTTGGTGAAGGATGAAGCCATGTACAGGAAAATGAGTGTCAGCTGGTGGCTGTCTGCATACATTGCCAAGCAGGAGAGAGAAGCCAGTTCGCAAAAAACAGTCCCAAACTGCATCATCCATTGGAGGCAGCCACATGAGTTATGGTAGATCAGCAGCACAACCAGCCACCTGAACTCAGACCAAGTTGCTATTCTTCAGAATCTCTCTCAAATTATTATTATTAATTACATGCACCTATACCTGTTCTTAAGTGAATGCCTCAATTTCCTGAAATTAAGATTTGCTCTGCAAATTTTTGTTCTATTCATCCTTGTCTGTAAAAAATTTTCATTAGTTTCTTTTTTCCATATGTGGACTGTCTGTAGTCAGACACAAGCATTATATGTTATGCATTTTATGAAGAAAATTCCTGAAAATTCATTACTTCCACTACATTGTGTATCTCCTACTACTCCTCACAAGAAAAGATATTAATACCTTAAAAGAGATACCTTAGAAAAACACTCATAGAAAAATGCTATGTGCATCTTTAATTATTCCCTGACCCTCAAAGCTGATATCCCTAATTTTTCTTGTTGTAATTTTCCAGGGAACAAAGACACATTTTAAGAATATTTCTGTGCATGCTTTCCTCAGTAAACATATGATATTAACCTTTCCAGATCGCTAGTCATTCCTACTAGTACATCTGCAGGCATACTGTGACTGTTCTAAATTCTATGTGAATGCTCCATCACTAAAGGTTAAGAATTTATTATAGAATTTAAAAAACGATGACGTGTATACCATATGAATTAGGAAAATTTTATAGATGCATACATGTTTCTCTAATATCCTATTAAATTAACCTTCCTTGTTAAATTTGAAGAAATTTTAGTAGGAGATGGACTCTCATGTATATACATGTTACTGCTTTTTAAAATTAACCATCCATTTCTCTTAGTCCCACCCCATTAAAGTAATCTTAGGTTGGGTGTGGAATCAACCAATCAATCAATACATCTATAAAGTAATCCCAGGAAAGAATTTGGGGACAAGGACTTTATATTGTTTATAGTGGTATACAGGATATCAAGGTGAGAAAGTCTTCTTTCTGGACAAATACAATAGCAACAAAATATGCAGCATTAATAACTTAAATAAGTGACTTTTAAATTAATGAAGTGTTGCATAATGCTCTATAATTGACGGAAATAGTGATGTAAAACCAAGCTCACTGTCATGGAAGTCATTCAGACTCATAGAGACTCTGGAGTTTCTGAGGTTGTAAATGTTTAGGAGGGCCCCAAACCTCACCTTTCTTCCATTGCTGATTTCAGACTTTTGATCTTGCAGCTACAGCCCAACATGTAATCAGTTACTTCAGCAGTGGGAAGATAAAAATAGTAATCAAGGAAGATAATAAAAAAAACATTTGTACCATTTTAGTCCTTGATGTCTTCTTCTGCTGGTATCCAACCATGTAGCTCAGAAATGTATGGTGCTTTGTAATCTGCGCAGAGCAAATGTAAACTCCCCCAAAATCACTCTTCACTCCTCTGTTGATGGCATCGTATTTAACAGCTGTGTGAGGCAAGGTTCTCTAGAGAAATAAAACCAGGACATCTATGATTACATGTATGCAGATGCATATGCATATGATAGGTTTATATCATGAAAAGGAATTTAACAGTTAATCAGTCCACAAAGTAATTCAGAGGGCTCATTTTCATGGAACAATTTATATACTGTGGGTCCTTTATGTTACTCAGTCTGATGGTCTAAGGCAATGGTTCTCAAACTTCTTAAGGCTTCACCCCATTAACACAGTTCCTCGTTATGGTGACCCCCAAAATATAAAATTATTTTCGTTGCTACTTCAAGACCATAATTTTGCTACTGTTATGAATCGGGTGACCCCTGTGAAAGGGTCATTTGACCCCCAAGAGGGGTCACTGCCCACAGGCTGAGATTCATTGGTCTAAGGTCCGAGAAGCAGACAGAGGAATCTGTCCTCAGGCAAGACAAGCTGGGTCAACCTGCAGGCAGCGGAAGGCACGGTGGAGCAGCAACACTCAGCAGCACAGGAATGAAGGAGAGCAGGACCCACAGGAGCACACACAATCCTCCACCAGAGTGGCACAGCCAGTATGGAAGGAGCCTCAAACTCTAGCAAGGCACAGCGAGCTAAGGTGACTCGATCCACAGGTTGACTTGGCCCACAGGGGCTGCAGCACTTTGTTGAGGGAAAGGATTAGCTCAAGCAGCAGCAGGCTGGTCCTATCCCAGGGAGAATGAGAGATGGTGGTCAGCCCTGGAAAGCATTTATTTCGGTTTTTCTCCAATCATGCGACATCCTGATTAAGCTCCACCCATATGGTCCTACAGAAGCCTAGGTGGTCCAATAACCATCGCAATCCATATCCTCTATCCTGTCATTTTCTCAATTTTATTTCTTCTCCAAAATATTTGAAAAAAAGTCATTCAACCTCCTGCTTAACTTTTTACTCCTGTTTACTGACAGCAGCCCAAGAGTTTGATGATGAATATAAAAAAACAAACTACTAAAGATGTTTATAAATATTCCTTTGACTATTTCAGAGGTAGACTTTAAATGTTTTTATTTTTCATTTTATTCCTTTGAGAGTCCTAGAAAACTTGTTAAATGCACTGTCTCACTTAAAAGTGTGTGAACTGCGAATGAATGCTTAAACCTTTATAACTTCTACAAGGCACACTTGGGAACTCTATTTGAAGCACAAACTATTTCTACCCTAAGTTTCACATCTAATGGTAGTTTCATGACAGTCTTGTTTATTGAAATTAAATACTGTTTTTAAAAGTTTATGTCATAAATTGTCTATTGTATTTTTAACTAATATAACATAGGTTTATGTTATTATGATAAGTAGTTTATAATTTTACTTTGCTTTATCATATGGAAATTTTCCATTGTTGGCACAAAGAAGTCATCTGCCAGCACAAAATATTTGAACAGCTTTATATTGAACTCTTTAAATAAACAAATTAGTTGTAGGTAAAGCTGAGTGTAGATGTATGATTACACTAAAGCCCAGATGTCTATGAGCATGCAGACATACATGTATTTCTTGTTGTAGGTCAGTAAATACTTTCTATCACCATTCCATTAAACCATCTAATGTCTCAAAGATTCTATATTTATGTTTTATAAATCAGGAAAAATATGGTTATTTTTATTGTTTTAGGACAAGTCATATAATTTAATCTATTGTTAATGGATTATTTTATAGAGAATGAATATTATAGTGCTCAAATATTCTTTTTCCATCTCTTGTAATAGACTCAGTCATTCTAAGATTAGAAAATATTTTACATAAAATATCAACTATAAGCCAATTGCTTGTTAAACCACTCTGATCTTTTAAGAAACCCCATGGATGGAGATAACTTGTGCTCTTTTTAAAGAAAAAATGAGAGTATCAGGTTATTGTTACCAATAGTTTGTAACAGAAAAAAATTGAGTTTATTTTATTTATTTCCTCATCCATGTCTTCTGTTTCTCAAAGTTATAATGCCATGTAGTTCATTTTGAGTTTCATTTTACTTATGTATGTCCGCATTCTCGTTTTATTTATAACTTCCATTGAGATTTATGGGGATAATATAATTCAGTTTCATTCTTTCCTTTCCTGCCCTCTTTTCCCTCTCTTTTCCTGCACTACTTTCTCTTGCTTTCTCTGTCTTAGCTTCCCAATATGAAACCTAGACTATTATGGCTTAATTTGACATTGCAAAAGTACAGTCTTCTTAAGGAAAATGATAGCAGGTCTCATTATCTAAATCATAGGAAAAAGTAACAGGTTGCATGTAAAATATTTTACTTATATTTATTCTCTATACATAATATTGCAAGCATCAAAACTAAAAACAAGCAAACAACTACACATCTTATGAAATTGTTTTGTCAGAATGTTTTATTTATTATAATTATCTTGCTTGCTACTACATTTCCTAGCAAAGCATTACTGGCTAAATTTAGAAACCTAATTTGAGATATAACTAAGGAATGAGATGATTATTCTATTAAAGCAAAACAAACCATAATAAAAATAATCTGAGTATTACCAAGTATCATGCAAGCACCTTTGCAATAATCTTGCTTAAAGTTACAGGTTCTGCACTTTTTGAGTTTAAATGCAAATAAGAAACTCTTATCATAAAATAAGTTGCAAAGATGTTTTTGGAATCCTCAGCCTGAAGATTCTCAAATGTTTCTTCAGAAGACTCTTAGTATAGAGGAAGGGCTTACAAAAGATTGTGGAAAGATTACATTTTCTTTTAATTCCACATTTCCAAGAACTTGAAGTTGCCTTACGTAAAGGAGATACAAATATTTATATTCATTTTATTTTACTTCTTCAACTTTTTAGTGTGATTTGAGAGAAGGTTTACAAGCAAACTAGCCTGTTTTTACTCAATAATTTGTACACATTTTGTTTCATCTCATCTATTGCAATCTCTTCAAGGTCTCATCACTTATCCCACTTTTCCCCTGTGCTGTTTCTATTTCTATAGCTCTTTCTTTCTGAACTCTCTGAATGTCATCCTTAGGAAAATGCTGGTCTTCTGATGCTAATAGTTGATACATTTTAAATAGCATCATACAAAGTGAAAAAGACTGATTTAGGCACAAAATGTGACTCCAATAAAAATGATAACAAAAATGGAAAAGAAGCTGGACAAAAGCTGAGAAGTAGAGACATCATGTATTTTCCATTTGGGTAGATTTTCAATTATAAAAATCTTTCATTTTATTTAGCTTAAAATTATTGCTATATTAAAAATCCTTCAACTTATTATATAAGTTAAATCCATTTAGTGTGCTTTTATTTGTTAATAAAATGAGCCCTAGAGTAACTGTGGCTTAGACTTTGTTTGGCTGCTACCCAAGAAGCCTGGGGTTCAGACCCATAAGCTGATCTGCCGAAGAAAGATGAAGATACAGCTCCTTTAAAGATTTATGGTCAAGAAAGCCTGAACCACAGTTCTACTGTATACTATGCACTTGCCATTGGGTGTGCTGACTATGTAGGGTGTTATGGATTGATTTATGTGCTGTTTCAGTAGACTAGAGAAAGAAACCCATAGATATTCATATGTGTATAAGAAGGGGTTCTTAAAAAAAAGAAATCATTTTATTGAGGGCTCATACAACTCCCATGATGATTAATACATATGTCACTTGCATGCATACCACATTCACACACCTGTTGCCATCATCAACCTGAAACATCCTTCCTCCATTTAGGGCCCCAGTACCAGCTCCCCTTATTTCCCCCTCCCTCTACCCCCTGCCCAAGAACCCTTAATAATTTACAAATTGCTATTACTTTTTCCTATCCTACTAAGTCTGACGTGTCCCTTCACCCACTTTCCTGCTGTCTGTACTCCAAAGAGGTCATATGTAGATCCTTGCCCTTGGTCTCCCTCTTCCACTCTAGGCTCCCTTCACTCTCCCAGTATCACTACTCCCACCACTGGCCCTGAAGGGATAGATCATCTACCCTGAATTCTCCATGTTTCCAGCTCTAGTGTATATTCCCTGGTCTAAGAATTTATATACAAGAGCAGTTGTATATTGAGAAAACATTCCAACCTAGTCTAAATCAAGTCCATAAGTTCGACATTAGACCTTATGTCTGATATCAATCGATAAAATTCTCTTCAGACATATGAAACACATGGTGCCAAATGCAGGAAGATCACAGATCAGTGGGGGGGGGGGGATACAGTGGTGTGCTAAGCACCTCAACATTGGCAGGGTCTCCCTGTGGCATCTCCGGTTCCAGAGGTCAGGCTTCATCAGTCTCTTGCCAAGTGTCTTCTCCACAGGGATGTCTCTCAGGGAGTGAGCATGTGTCCTGCCTTCAGCAAGCTATGTATCTCCTCAGGACCTCCAAATGAGGTCAACTCGACAGACTAGAGTCCACCCCTTCACCCAGAATCCTCAAATGAACAAAAGATTATGTAACTACCGCAAACTACTAAATACAAGGTCAGCAGTTTGAAACTGCTGCCCACTCCAAGGTTGAAAGACAAGTCTAGTCCCATAAAAATGCTGCAGTAGCCCCCCGCTCTGCAAATAAAAAATGTTACAGTCTTAGAAATTCACATAAGGTCTTTGTCCTATTGGGTCACTACCAGTAAAAATCAACTCAATGACAGTGAGTTTTTTTTAATAGAATTGCTATGTATTCGAATTGACTAGATGACAGTAGGTTTGCTTCTTCTCCCTTTTAACTTGCTAATATATTTCATCTTACCATAAGTATATGTAGTAGACCATAAATCCTGAGCAGGAGGTTTATAAAAAGTACACAGGGAACCCGAAATTCATTTGGAGTTTCCACACAGATGCAATATCCATTGCATAGCCTGTAACATCATCAGGACTTTTACTTTCAGCCTTCTAAGATGACCTCTCACTTGAATGTAGCTGGCCTACACACTCCTCTGAAAGCATTGTTTTAATTGGACTTTGCTCTCTGAATCATATTAGTAAATTCATGACCTGTTCCAGATTATCATTCATTCTATTAAAAACATATCATTGGGTTTGATTCTGACAGACGGTCAGTTCTTTGAAGAAGCTGATCTTTCCACAACACTATTCACTGAGCTAAAAATGTGCTAATGTCAAGACATTCACTTAAAATTGGTACTACCAAACCATGTGAAATTCC
This sequence comes from Nesogale talazaci, assembly GCA_004026705.1. Classification (NCBI taxonomy): domain Eukaryota; kingdom Metazoa; phylum Chordata; class Mammalia; order Afrosoricida; family Tenrecidae; genus Nesogale; species Nesogale talazaci. The sequence goes on along the minus strand of PVJH01001405.1, from coordinate 189,806 downwards.
CACATCACTAGCTGTGGTACTGATGGCAATTATAAGGTCTTTCTCACCAGATCCTGACTTTCAGCTATAGCTTTTGCTTCATTCATCAAAGAAGATAGTCATCTTTCTCTTCCCCCAGCTTTGGGGTTTTCCAGACCTTTTATAAAATGTTTGATCCATTCTGAAAACTGTTGTATTATGTGGGGCAGTAGCTCCATAAACTCATTGCACAGTTTCAATAACACAGGAAGATGTCTTCTTGAATTTTGTTCAAAATTTGATATTAACCCTGACCTCGAAGTAGTTGTGTTGTTTTTGTTGCTGTTGTTGTTTTCTACAACATTGTAAGGAGAACAAAACTTCAAGCTGAGCCCTGGTGGTGCAGTGGTTGTGTGCGGGACTGTGGCCTAGAGGGTTCATGGTTCAAATCCAGCAGCAATTCTCCAGGAGCAAGGCTGGGCTTCTTATTCCCATCAGGGCAGTGATGCAAAAAACAAACAAACAAACAAACAAACAAACAAACCCAAAAAACAAGGAGAATAAAACTTCACTGAAATAAAAAGTCTCATTTTTCTCTTGGAGAACTACTGGCTACATCCAACGTGAAACCCAGTTTGCCATCAAGTCTACAGTCTCAGACACTAACAGGGGAATTCGACCTGTTCTACTGGGTGGCTATGACCTAGAATGGACCTGACAACAGCGGGAAGAAGTCGAAGACGATTTCAGTACCCAGAGCTTGTCTGCAGTGACACACTGACTGCAGAGACAAGCTGAAGCTTTTTTGGTTTGGAATAAATCCATGTATGTATGAACTGGAACCTTAGGAGTAATGCTTTTTAAATTTGCAATCTAATACCGAAAAGGTCATTGGGAATTTTGTGAGAACATTCTATGATTTTTCAAGGCATATTTACCACAGATATTTTGATGCTCCTACCTCTACAAATACTCATGCGGTGCAAATGAGGGGGCGGAACACAAAAAACTTGATATGAGATGTAATATTAATGTTGAAAAACTTTTTCTAATGAGTATGGGAAGATATTGAGTCTCATCAAGTAGCAGAAAAAAGACCCCCAATTTATTATTTTGGTTTAGCCTAATAAAAAAATATATATAAGTGTTGCAAGGGACAAAAGAGATAAAAAGTCTCAAAAATAATTTATGGAGGATACCTTTTATTTCTTCAGTTAGGGTTAAGGTTAGTGTTAGGAAAAAATAGAAAAGATAATAACTTTTTTCTTAAATAGAATAAAGACAAGCCTACGACAAAAACATCATCTTAGGAGAAAGACAATCAGTATTTATGGCTTCCAAGGTTTATAGAGAACCAGCTGCTTAAAGAGTATATGGACATATGGGGAGCTGTCATGCAAACGCAATTGTGGGTAGATCCATGCATCATATTGCATGCGGGATTACAGAAGTGGAACGGGGACTATAACTGGGACACATACAATATGCTAGACACAAGACTGACTCTGGACAAGGATTGTACTCATAGCTATGTGACGCTACCGCTGCAATTCCTGTTGTGGTCTTAGTGATGCAAGAACTTGAAGGAGTGACTGCCCTTTCCCTCAGGGGCCTGGCGGAAATTCACTTTCTAATGTGTCTGCATGAGGGCAGGGTTAATTCTGTTGTAGCTTAATGGTCAGAAATAATTCAGTGGGAGTCCAGTAGCTGCGGAGATTTAAAATGGATTCAGGGCTTACACTGTAATGTTTGTTGTTATGTTAGGTGCTCTAGAGTCGGTTCCGATCCATAGCACCCTATAGAACACAGAATAAAGCACTGCTCGTCTGAAATGTCCTAACAACTGCTCCCTTCTCTGAGGATTAGGGTAGCCACATGTCAGTACATCTCTTTGAGAACCTTTCTCTTCTTCACTGTCCTTCCATCTTACCTTGCATGATGTCCTTCTGTAAGGAATAACCTCTCCTGGAAATATCTCAAAAATATGCAACATGAAATCTTGCCATCTTTGCCTCTTAGGAGCACTCTGGCCATACTTTTCTGAGTGCAGGTCTGTTTAATCTTTTAGTAATCTATGATACTTTCAATATTCTTCTCCAGCGTCACAATTCAAATGCTTTGATTCTTCTTTGGTCTTCTTTATTCAGCATCCAACTTTCCCCTGCACATGAGGCAAGGGAAATATGCCTGACTTAGATCAGGTGCACTTTAGTACTCAAAATAATATCCTTGTTTTCCAATACTCTAAAGAGGTCTTGTCCGCAGATTTACCAAATGAAATGTTTCTTTGGATGTATTGACTACTGATACTAAGCTCAAATACCGTAGACACATTTTGACAATGATTATACTTTTCTCATTTTAGTAAAGATTGTATTTGCATTATTTCTGTTTTAATACTTGAAATAATCATTAAAACAAAAATAAAAGGTGGAAATTAAACTTATAAGCCATCTTAGTAGAATATGCAGCCAAATGTTTTAAGTGTAGTCTGACAACAGACTAAATAATGCCTTCTACAAAAATTAACCAGTCTGCAAAATTATATACAAAATGAAGGTATATGTTTTAAACCAGCTATGCACCATATAAAATGGAAATAATGTAAGAGAATATTTTATAATCAAGCAAAAATGATTTGGGTAACTTACTTATAATTTTTAAGAAAGTTTTTCTCATCACTCTACCCGCTTATTTCATTGGAAAAGTGCTAAAAGAATGTGTCAGCCAGTGTGAACAATGTTGGGGATAGAATTTGAATTTTGGCAATGGAGAGAAAGGAAAATTAATGTTTCAAAAATAATCAGAAATTGTATGGAGGTGAGGGAGGGCAGATTTTTCCATGAATAAATACTTAAATATGTAGTGATAGATTTGTTTTTTGTGAACTTGAAAAAGGTTAGCAATGTCTCTAAAAGAATCAGTATACTTTCAGATTAAACATTGCCAAAGCATCAAGCACACCATATACACAAAGATGAGACATGTGAAAGAAATGAACAGGTGAATAGCAGATTTCAAAGGATAGTGGAGACAAACGGTATATTATGATGAAATGTGTAAAGACCTAGCATTAGAAAAATGAGGAAGAAAGAAATTAAAAAAAGAAAACTGAAATAGAAGATTATTTTCCTAATTTTTCAAACTGAAAGAACTAAAAAAAATTATGCCTTAAGTTACAATATTGAAGGATTATATGGGGAAAATATTTATTGACACATTACCCACAAAAAAAGGAAGAAATATACAATTACACTATATTAAAAAGAATTAGTCAAAAGCAAGCATATCATGAATCCATGATATTGAAGGAAAAGACCAAGCTGCACCACAGACATGGGGGAAAGACAAGGTTTCAGGAATTTACAGAATAGCAATTGAGATATGTCAGCAACTGGATCCATTGCTAAAGATATATGTTCATTTTCATGAAGAAATTTAGAAGAAATCTAACTGGCCAACGGACTGCAAGAGACCCACATTTCTGTCCATTCTAAAGAAAGGTATTCCAACAGCCTGTGGACGTCATAGAACATACCGCTAACACCATATTAAAACAATTAAAGTATTCTGAAGACACTTTAAAAATACTTGTAGCAGTCTATCAACAGAAACTACTAAAAATTCAAACAGAATTCATAGAGGGATGTGGGAAGGGTGATATCATTGATCATATGGTGATCCTGATTGAAGACAGAATATGAGAATCATGTTTACTTGTGTGTCATTGACTATGCAAAGTCATTCAACTTTTTGGATCATAAAAATGATGGATAATATCAAAATCATAGGAATTCCATAACATTTCATTGTGCTTTATGTGACTCTCGTGGGACCTGCACTAAAACCAAGAGGCAGCCATTTAAATAGATGGAGAGGAAACCACATGGTTTAAAATAAGTGCATATCTTGCATCTTTTCATCCTGCATATTTAATTTGTATGCTGAGAAAATACTATGAAGAAGAATATGTTATAAGGATTCATGGAAGACTCATTATAAATATGAAGTAGGCAGAGGACATATTATTGATGAAAACTGAAGATTACAGTATGGGGTATTCATTGACATAAAGAAAAACTTTCATGGTAAATGGAGAAAAAATTGAAGTTGCAAGAATTTCTTTTTACTTCTACCTACAGTAATATCTATGGCAATAGCAGTGAGGAAATAAATTGCATTTCATTGGGCAAATTTGTTGCAAAGATTTCTTTAAAATGTTTAAAAGCCCCAGTGCTGTCCTCCAAAGTGCATTCTTCTGAGAGGTGGTGGTGATCACATAGTGAGGATTGGGGCAGGTCATGTACACCTCTCTATTGACTCTCTGTTGTATTCATATCTTGGCATATGGTTTGAAGCCTGGTCTCTCTCTCCTCCTGTGGAGATATTAATAATGTCTTCTCCTTTGATGAATTAGTTTCCTGTCTCCCTTCCCCCCTCCATGTCATCCCCCCCCCCCTTACTTAGTTGGCTGCTGTGCGGTATATATCCCTGGATTGGGTGTGTCTTCTGCCATAGTTGCTGGACCTCAGTCCAGGGATGCGTGCTTACAGTAGCTATGCCCCTATGCCCCATTTTTAAAGCTTACTTCAGTAGACTCATGTTGTACTTGTCCTTTTTTGCTTGATTTACTTCTTTTAGTGTGATTTCCTCCAGTTTTCCCATGCACCTATGTGCTTCATACGTTCATCACTGCTCTTTAGGGATGCATACTACTCCATTGTATGTATGTATCAGTTTTTTGACCCATTCATCTGTTGATGGATAGTTGGGTTGCTCCACCTACCTTAGAAACAGTAAAGCCAACATGGAAGAAACTAATGCATCAGTCTGTGTGATCATGAAATGTGGATGAGACCAGGTCTCAGGCATCTAAAATCCAGAACAGAATCATATAAAGTGTGAAAGCGTTGGGGATGGAGTGGAGACCCAATGCTGTAGACAATTTGTCATCCCCTCACAGAGGGAGGCACAGAGAAGAGATAAGCCAGTCTATGTGCATTATAGCACCAATGAATCACATAACTTTCCTCTAGCTCTTTTGTGCTTCCTTCACCCTACTATCATGATCTCAATTCTACCTTACAAGTTGGTTTAGACCAGAGTATACATACTGCTACAGATAAAAGTACTCAACACAGGGAATCTAGGATACATAGTCCCTCAGGGCCTTTGAAGGCCTTAGGGCCTAATCCTCCTACCAGGGCCTCCTACCAGGAGGATTAGCTAAGGTTGGAGGGGAAAGGGGGGAATCAATCATAAGTATCACACTAGGACCCCCTCCTAGGGGGACAAATAATGGAAAAGTGAGTGAGAAGTAATGGAAAATTATATAAGATATGAAAAAATTAATCTATAACTTATCAAGGGTTTATGAGGGAGAGGGCGAGAAAGGGAGGGGGAAGAAATGGGGAGCTGCTATCAGGCTCAGGTGGGAAGAGAATGCTTTGAAAATGATGATGGCAGCATATGTGCAAATGTGCTTGACAAATTGGAAGAATAGATGAATTGTGATAAGATGCAAGAGCCCTCAATAAAAGTAATTTTTTAAAATGTTAAAAAACACAGTTCTTTTAATGACTGAAATCATGGCATTTTTAAGTACTGTCTATACATGCAAAATCTGGGCAATGAATAACTAAGACCAAAATTAATTGATACATTTGAATTGTCCTCTTGGTAAAGCATATTAAAAATGCCATGGATAGCCAGCATGAAAATTCATTTTGGAAGTAGCACCAGAATGCTCCTTCAGAAGTGAGGATGGAAAGATTTTGTCTTATGCTTCTGTAATATAACCAGGAAGGATCTCTGGTGTGAAGTTCCTCATGCTTGATGACTGAGAGTACCAGTTTATAGGGGTAATTCCTTCCAGGAGATGGGCCAACGCTGTTTCTTCCACAGTGTGTTCATCCACCCAGCATTGGTTTTAAGGCTAATGCGGAATCAGGTAGTGTTTCTTTTCCTTGTGCATAGGTTTGTAATGAGGACAAAGCAACTTGAGGGCACTGATTAACAACAAAACAAATGCTATTTAAACCAATTTCCATGATCCAGCTTCATTTTTTTACCAGCATTTTTTACTACAATTTCTATATTCTTGGCAAGAGGTTATTTAGTGTGCACAAGAAAAGATTGTCATGCTAGTGTTTAATAGCCCGATTCTTAATATATATTTAAATTCTCTGAAATTCACCCTTTTTAGTATTGCTCTAAAAGCTTTTATGAACACAGATAGTCAGTCATGTAACCACCTACACAATCAGACTGTAGAACACTTCCATCAATATCCCCCCCCCCCACAAATGTTTTGATTTTCACTGATTGTCAGTGTTAGGTCTATCGAGGACATTATTCATCTATTTTAAGCATTTATTATTCTTAGATTCTCCACTTGATTACTGTATTTTACAGTTTTCATCTCTCTGCTGAAATGCCCAATATGTTGATGTTTATTCTTCATCTTTCACACTAGAAATTTGAACATATTAAGAAAAGCTATTTCAATTTACCCTGTGTCTGAGGGGCTTATAGTCTGCAGTCAAGTTCTATTTGTTGTTGGTTTGGTTTTTTGGTGGTTCTTTGCAAGCTTTTTCACTTTTGTCTGGTTTTGTTTTGTTTTGTCTTGTGTTTTGTGGATATAACTTTGCCGTTATGCTTAGGTGAACAAACACTTATGTGTATTTATGTCTGGAAGTAGAAATGTGCACTGCTAAGTCTATATTGTTGAATTTGAGACAATTGAGTTATGAATTGATATGCATTGGATCTTGTTATGATCTAGACCTAATATTTTTCTTAGCTGGTGCTGTGTGTGCAATCTATGTTTCTGGAGGCCCCCACCATTGCCCAACCCCTTCACTCTGTTTATGTTCCTTCCTGATATTCTGCAGTTTAAAAGGACCTTTCCCTTGCATTAGATGGCTAACCACAAGGATGGTGGTTCAAAACCACCATCTGCTCCCTTGGAGAAAGATGAAGCTATGTGTTCTAGTAAAGTTGTACATTTGTTAGAAACCCTACATACTGTCACTATGTATCTGAATAAAAGTGATGCCAGTGTGTAGGGGTTTGGTTCCTCTTTGCATTTACCCTTCCTGGTTGTTGTGAGTTTAGGCTCCCTGACTTTGTGGTGATGAGGTGAGGCTTACCTTTTTATTCTTGTTCAGTCTCAGGTAGGCAGAGGATATATCCCTCTGTATTGAGGCTGGAACTTTTTTTTTTGCTCTCTTATTATCGTCAGTATAAAATAATCATCAATGATTAAAGTGCAGAGTTTTTCTCTTTCCTTTTTTCTTCTCTCAGGCACAATGGATCTTCACCTGGGTTCTGGAAGTAACGATGTTTTTCTGTAAAACAATTAAGACTGATGCTTCCTCCCACCCACTATCATGCTCCTGGTTCTACCAGACAAGCCCAGCTAGAGCAGGGGATGTACACTGGAGTTGGAAACATGGGGAATTTAGGATAGATGTTCCCTCCGGACTAGTGATGGGAGTGGTGATACTGGGAGGGTGGAGGGATGGTGAAGCAGAAAGGGGGAACCAATTTCAGGGATCCACATATAACCTCCTCTCTGGGGTATGGCCAACAGGGAAGTGAGTGCAGGGACACATTGGACAGTGTACGGTATTAAAAAGCAATGGCAATTTGTAAATTATCAAAGGCTCATGGGAGGGGGAAGGGAAATATGAGGAGCTGGAACTGGGGGCCTAAGTGGAGGGAGGAGGTTTTGAGAATGATGGTAACAAATGTGCAAATGAGGCCTGCATAACATTGATGTATGTATGGATTGTGAGGGGAAATGTATTAGTACTCAATAGAATGATTCATTAAAAAAGGGGGGGGGAGGGGAAAGAGGAGCTTATACCAAGGGCTCAAGTGGAAAATATTTGGAAATGAATGTGGCAACATGTGTGTAAATATGTTTGATAGAGATGATGTACTGAATGTTATAATAGCTGTCTGAGGCCCCAATAAAATTATTTAAAAAAACTAATAATAATATAGAGAAAAAACAGTTAAGGCTTTTGTTATACTACAAAGAAAGATACATTGGGACTTTCTATCTCTTTGGAAACAGAGTAACTCTCTCTGTTGTCTTTTATTCTCATCCCAATTTTTCTTACGTGTGCATCGTGAGGTATATGGCACACAATTTACAAGGAGTATCCAAATTCCTTTTGTCTAAGACTTCCAAGGGTTTTTAAAAATTTCATGTGAATTTCCACTTGCTTTTTAGTGGGATAGTATTGCTTGCATGCAATGCCTATTGTCCTTTATCACAGTCCCTAGATAATCAAGTGTTCTGGTTCCATCTCTTCATGGGGGAACTTGACTTTCCTTGAAATTCTGATGGTAGCTTCTTGGTGAACTAAGCAAGAGTTATAATTCAGTTGATTGTCTGGGCTTCTTTCTTCTCTCGCTCTCTCTATTTCTTTGTATATAGCGAGAAAGACTCATCTTCTGACTTATACATCCCAAACAGAAACTGTATATGACTAGACAAAATTTAAAGATCAAGACAAAAATATATGTTGGTGGAATGGGTGAAGGAACATGGAGAAAAGGTATGTGAAGCAAGTTTCTGTTAAGGATTGTGTTTTAAGGTTAAGTGAATCTGATATATTAGTGATGAAAACACTTGAAAATATAGCTGGGATAGAGTTTAAGAGTTTTATAATAGAAAGCAAGTTAGATGAAAAATCTATGAATAACTATTTTCTAAACTTATATTAAGTTATTGAGTGTTATAAAATGGAAATCACAATTAAAATCAGAAAATAGCTGGTTCTTTATTTTAAATGAAAGATACAGGGCTGAGCCCCGGTGGCGTAGTGGTTGTGCGTGGGACTGCGGCCCACTGGATTGGAGGTTCAAATCCAGCAGCAAGGCTGGGCCTCCTACTCCCACCACGAAAGGGCAGTGATTCCCCCCCCCCCCCAAAAAAACCCCAAAAACAACAAAAAAGAGAAAGATACAATAAATGTACTGCTATTGTTATTGTTGCTGTTTGCCGTGGCGTGGATTCTGATTCATAGCGACCCCATGTACAACAGAATCAAATGCAGCCCAGTCCTGTACCATCCTAACAACAGCTACGGTGTCAATCCAACTCATGGAGGGCCTTCCTCTTCCTGGCTGCTGCTCAACTTTACCAAGCATGATGCCCTTCTCCAAGGACTGGTCTCTCCTCATAATTTTTCCAAAGTACATGAAATGAAGTCTTCATATCCTGGGCTCAATGGAGCACGCCAACTGTATTTCTTCTAAGACAGATTTACCTGTTCCTTTAGTGCCCATGGTACTTTCAGTATCCCTCACCAGCATCATAATACAAGAGCATTGATTCTTCTTCACCTTCATCTTCCTTGAGTTAGGTGCACTTAGTCCTTATAGTTGTACCCTTGTTTTTGCCATGATCTATTGAATCCACCATATAAGTGGAGTAGCATGAAAAGGATTTTTGGTGTCTGTGTAAGTTAAGGAAAGAAGGAAGTGAAAATATGTTTAGCATCAGTCTTGTAGTAACTGACCTTGAACCCATATGGAGTTGGATTCTTCTCTGAAGCTGGAGAATATCAGGCATGGTCTTCATGTCATTCCTCCTAGTTCCAAATCAATATGACATGATATGATTCAATCTTGAATTTATTTGATATAAAGTCTATCCTTAGGTGGGAATATATGGCTTCACATCAATTTAGTAGGATTCAAGGATGTATTCTTCTGGAAGAGAAACAAAAACACAATTTCACTAGACTAACATGGCAATGGTGAAGTGGTGTGGGATATCATAAAACATCAGTGAGATTAGGTAGTTGAAGAATAATTAGTCCTTTACAAACAACCATGGGGTTGAGGAAAACAAAATACATCAAAGAAGAGAGAAGTCAGCATGGAGGCACTTAATAGCTAAATAAATTCATAAGAATTGCTGCTGCTAGAGTGGCTTGTTTTGAATCAGTTCTATAGAATGAATCCTGGTCAAGCCTTGCACCAACCTCACAATTGTTCCTGTAATGGATCCCATTGTGGCAGCCCTTGTGCCAATCCATCTCATAGAAGTTCTTTCTCTTTTTCACTCACCCTAAACTTGAACAAGAAGGCTATCTTCCATGTACAGGGTCTTCCTGAGCACATGTCCAAAGTGCATAAGATATAGTCTTGCCATAATCCTTTGTAAGAAACATTATGAAAGTACTTCTTCCAAGACAGATGTGTTTATTCTCTATCAGTCCCAGGCTATTTTACTATTCTTTGTAAGCATCATCATTCAAAGGTATCCATCTTTTCCTTATTCATTGCCTGACTTTTGCACACATATGAGGCAATGGACAATACCATGGCTTGGGTATTGGGTACCTTAGTTTAAATCCTTGGCCATCTCAATATTTTCTGTTTATCATGATGTAAAGATTTTGTTTTTTTTTAATGTTGGTGTACAATTCATACAAAGAATGTAGTCTTTGAACTTTGAATTAGCAAATGCTTCAAACTTTGTTCCCTTTTGTAAAGAAAATTGTGTCATCTGTGTATTGCAGGCTGTTCAGGCATCTTCCTCCAATTCTGCTTCTATGTTGTTTTACATGCAACCAGATTCCCAGGTTACTAGGTAGAATTTTGATTGAATATGTATGAAAGGGCACAACCAATATGCACATTTTTATTGAAATGAAACCATACACTTCCCCCTTCTTCTACTTGCATGATAGACTCTTAATCTATATACAAATCTTTTATGGGTATAATTTTCTTCTTAAATCCCCACTTTTCAAAATGCTATCAGTAATTTTTATTATACATACAGTTGAATATCTTTGCACAGTAAATAAAAACAAGTAAATACATCTCTGATGTTTTCGGCTTTCAGCAAAAATCCATCTGACCTCAGGAATGCTATCCCCTCCTTCCATGTACTCTCTGAATCTGGTTGGAATCTGTGGCATCTGTCTGTAGATGTACTACTGTAACTGTTGTCACATGATCCTCAGCAAATTTTTAATTGCATGTAATATTAATAATATAGGTTGACATTTTCCACACTCTATGAGATTAATGTTCTTTGAAATGGACACAAATATATGTGTCTCATTGTGATGGTTAGAGATTATATCAACTAAACATATAAGGGTCAGTGGGTGGCTCAACCTATAGATTAGGTTGAGGCCTAATTGTACCTTCTTTGTATCATCAAAGCCTTTTTGTATAAGAGGAGTGGAGACACTAGTCTCTCTCTCTCTCTCTCTCTCTCTCTCTCTCTCTCTCTCTCTCTCTGACATTTGATCTCCCTCTTGCTGGGATTCTACTTACCTCCAGATGTGGCCTCATATGGACCACTACTACTGTGGAGTGACACAACTCTGTATCCGCTAACCTCTAATTTTCCTGCATTCTGCATCCCCATTGTGAGTCATCACCCTGCAGCTACATGAGTCTGAAGAGGGTCCTGGCATTCATTGGATTTATGGTGCTGAGTTGGAAAGGGCTAAGATGCCTTCTCATTATAAAATACTTTCTTTGGGGGGGGGGGCATCACTGTCTCTGGTGTCGTGGGTGCTACCCAGTGCTGCTCCTGAGAGCCACTGCTGGATTTGAACCGGGAAGCCTGGGGGCCGCAGTCCCACACTCAACCACTTATGCCACAAGGGCTCAGCCCTAAAACTACTTTTTAATATAAAGCTATTTCCAATACATATATGGGTGTCACTGGATTTGTTTCTCTAGACAATGCAACATAATACACTCTTTCAGTCATCAGATATGTCTCCTAAATTATTTAGCATTTTAAGAATAAAGAGTATTGCATATGTTTGTTGAAACATCTCCATTGTTACATCATCAATTCCTGGAGTCATGTTTTTAACCGATGTGTTCAATGTATCTTGGACTTCATCTTTTAATGAGAGAAACTAAGAGAGGTAATTTATAATGGTGAACAGCCAGGGACAAAATGGTGGAAACAAAAAGGGGGGGAAAAGTGAAGGGTTTTAAATGCTTTTAGCACGTATTAAGGTTTTTTCTATGGGCTATTTGAAATAATTTAAAACTTGTTATCAGGGCAGTATTTGGTGGATTTAAAGTCCACAAAAGCCTGGCCTCTAAGTATGGAGAATCAATTTAGTGGAAAATATAAATAATCCTATTAGGATCATTAAATGGTAGGAAATGAATATCTGTTATTTTTTCATGCCCATTTAGACTTGAAGCATTTATTAATTTGTCAAAAATGAATAGTATTCATTCAACTTCCTTAAATCATCTAATATTCTTGTTTGTTCTGACAACGTGGGCATTGCCCAGCCTTGCTTCTGGAGAGCTGTTGCTGGATTTGAACCGCCAAGCCAATGGACTACAGTTCTGTACTCAACTACTATGCCACTGAGGCTCAGCCCTCTTGGGCCTTTCTTACCTATTTTCATAGCTCATCATTTCTGTGTCTTATTTCCCAAATTAGACCCAAAGCTCTTTGAATGCAAAAACAATGTAAAACACTTCTCTTTCTTAATTAAGATAGTAAAAAGTTATAGAGAAGAATAAAGTAAAACTCTGCTTTCTTAGAAATAATTGTTCACAATGGCAAACTAATGAACTGTAATAAACTGTAGTTCTTTGTACAACAGACAAAAGACAAAAATAACTGATAAATGGGCTTCCTACTCCCACCAGGGCAGTGATGCCACACACACACACACACACACACACACACACACATACACACACAAATAACTGATAAAAAGTAAACATCAAAATACTAAGATGACTGAAACATATGAAACAGATATCATTGAGTCAAATATATGCTGCATATGTTTTATATTCAAATTTCAGAAGTGTATTTGAAAAAAGGATGTGAAGCAACTTCATGAAATGTATTAAATATGATTTCTTTCCCAAAGATTTCTAAGGAATTTAAAATTTAGCAGTATAGAGAAAATTACAGCATATTGGCTGACAGTGTGTTTCTAAAATATTTTTGCAAGATGCACACACTGACGTCTACAAGCATGACATCCATTTATATTGAATGAAATAAAAGCTGGGTCACTTTATTTTTTGTCTATCAAAATTTCTTGTGAGCAGATCTCATAGTGAGAAAACTCCACTGTGAGAACTGCAATCCCTGTCTCCTGAAAGGAAAGATTTTGGGAGACAGGAAGCATAGGGAATTTAAAAACAGCTTTTCTTTGTTTCCATTTTCCAGGATTGCTTCTCCACCTGGGTTGCAAGCTGTGTTTCAATATGAAAGAGAAAATATCTTTAGAGTCAAACAAGTCAGTATTTCTCAGAGTGCATTACGTTTCACCTCTGTCTGTTTTTAGATTTCTGGTTTGCCTCTCACATAATTTTAAGGTTTTTTGACAATGCCTTTTGTTATGTTCTTTTTGAAATTATTGAACAAAACTATCCCCACCCCACCTCATATCCATCTTGCTACCTGTGTTTCAATCACCTTTCTCTCACTCATGTTATGTACTGAGCTTCTTCTGCTGAAAAGTTTCCAGATCTTCTATGATTGTAAATAAGATGAGCTTTGGATCTTAGGGAAATTGAGAATCTATCTATTTTTCAATAATGAAAGTTTTTTTGTGTGTACCTTGAAGTTTGACTGAGAAATGAAAAGTTACTTTTAATATACCCTTCACAAATAAGTACATGCATTGTCCCAAATGTTGCAATTTTGTTCCTGAATTTGAAAAATAAGTAAAAGGTACTTGGGACTGTATTAAAATTAATTTTAAATACTTTAGGATTAATAGCACATTAATGTAAATTTTAATATACTAACTTTATTTTATATATTTGAAATACTGGCAATCTACTATTTGTGTACATGAGAAATAATAGAAGTCTTATGCTTCCATGTATGAACTCAAAGATGATATAATAGAGAATGTGTATATAGTCACACAGACACAGTTTTGCAATGACGCTTAGCTGTGGATAGCTACATTTCCTAAAATACAAGTATTCAATTTTTAAAGTACATATTTTTCCATTAATAGAAAATATAGCATCAATAGTTAATACATAATGAGCATTTCCTATGTGTCAGAAATTGCACCATGTCATTTAATCATCAAAGAATGTCTATTGAATTGTCATTTTACATATAAGGAAGATAAGAAGCCAGAATCACGTACCTTAGCTAAGGTCACAAACCAAGGCTATATATACAGGTAGTCTTACTCTAAGGTTTGTACTCTTCTCATTGAAATATATTGCTTCTCAGAGAGGAGGCAGAGCATAATGACAATCAAAATTGCAATCATGATACAGATGACGAATTTTTAGAATAGGATGGCGGAGAATTGCCCATGTGAGATTAAGTGATGAATAATTAGAATACTAATTTGCCTTCTGATTATCAACCCCAATTAACTCAAGCTACATTTTAATTTTGCTTATATTTCTTTTGTTTTGCCACATATGTAGTTCTCTTTTAAAATATAAATCCTTGCTTTTCTTATCACAGCAAAGTTTGGGGCATAGATGACTTCACCTTTAAAGTACTGACAAAGCTTGAGTGGCATCTTAAATATAACCATCTGTTAAATGATTTTCTGGAATCCATTTATAGAATCAATTTAGAGCTCTGCACGCTGTAATTTTTGAAGTGTTTTCATTCCTGGAAAATGATCATTTTATTTTGGATATTTATGCATGAAATACTTTATGATTGTATGGTTCCATTAGTAAATGCGCTGCTTCCATCTTGCCAACATTTATCACAAATAAAGATGCCTATCATCTTGACATTTCTTATTACTTAATATTTATTCTTATTATTGCTATTGATTTTTTAATGCAACATAATCATATTTTTATAAATGTTTAAAACATGTTCAGAAAGGTTAAATTCAAAATATGAGTAAAATATACAATCATTTTAAGTGTTTCATTTTCTAGAGTAATATACATTTATCAAAACATTTTAAAATAATTGATAATGCATTTGATGCTTTATACATAATTGAAGAAAGGACAATTCTTGCGGGTAAACACAGAGGCTTGATTTGACTATTTTCACATCTAATTTTCAAGGTTTCAGGTTCCTTCATCTGAAATCAGTCATGTGAAATCCCTCATGTGAATTTTTGATGCTAGCACTGCACCTCTGAGTTTTCTCTGTTTTGCTTCAGAAGATACTGGTCCTTAAATTTCATGTTAACATTTTTCCCTTCTCTCTTTTTCTCTAACATTTTTTTCATATTCTAAATCCTCCTGCATAATAAGCTACTAAAATAACTTGAGTTTTGTGACTCTATACAATATATCATTATTTTGCATTTTAGCAAAACATTATTGAAAATTATAACTCTTTAACTTCCAAGATTAAGTACCTTAATGTTCCCTTATTGCTAACATAAGAAACTTGACAGGAAAGTTTTGATGGTAGGTGTTTCTTTATAATCCCTCTTCAAATAAATTCATAGTCATATGCTTATCCCTGGATAAAAGTTATGTCAAGCAGGTAAGTAAAAATTTTAAGGAAATAGAAAAAAATGCTAAGTAATGAAGATAAATAATGTTCACTGCACACACGCATCCACAGAAAGAACAAGAACTAGCAATGGAGGCATGCACCAGAGCTTTATTGGAATACTGTCACTGTTGGGATGAGTTGTGCGACTACTTTGCATTTCCTGTATGTGTGTGTGCTCTATTTCACATATAAAATAAAAAAATTTAGGGAGAGTAAAAAGTTACAGACTTGAAAATCTTCCTGCTTATTATCCATCAGGTTTAAACTGTGGTCTCAGTGATTATGAAAGGAAAATATGTAAGATTGGAACTGACTTCAAGACTTTTGTGGAACATGAGCTAGTTTCAAACACATAAATATACTATTCAGTATAGGGTTTTAAAAGTCACCCTAATACCAAACTTCCATGGTAACCAATATATCAAAACTTTAAATAAAGGCAGAATCACTTTGCTGATTTTTCCTTTTGTCACAGGATCCTCATAGGACAAACATTAATTCGATAGACCAAACTTCTTAAAATGTAAATATTTAAGTGCTCATTAGCCATTATCCTCCTCTATCTAAAATTAGAATTTTTTTTCACTTTACAATGAATAACTTAAAATGAACAAAATAAAATACTATTGTGACTTTCAGACCACCATAGCAGAATAAGCACATGTTAGACATTGCCTGGGGCTGTACTACCTCATTGAAATGTAGCAAATTAATTAGAGCAGAAAAATGTAGGAAATTTATTAGCAGACAAGTGGTCTGGACTTAGAAGACTGATAGAAGTGTGTGGGAAGGTGACAAAATAGGACAGAGGAAGCAAGTGTGAAAGTGCTGAAGGGCCTTCCAGATAGAATTTGTTTCAGGTAGCAAGTACGAAAGTGGTGAAGGAAATACAAGATAAAATTTGATTCTGGCCAGGTTAAACACCACTGCCATTGAGGGACCCTGTAAGATAGGGTGAACAAGTAGAAGTGTCTCTTTATATTTCAAAGGCTGCAAATATTTATGGGAGCAGAAAACTTCACCTTTCTTCCAAGGAGCCTGTGGCAGAGTTGAAATGCTTGTGTTTGGTTAGCATTCCTAAACATAAGTCTACTACCTCGCAGAGGAGTCACACACACTCATAGAAACACACATTATTTATAGCTGCATACACAAATGTACATATAAACACACCACACACATAGAAACACCCCATACATATACAGATGTGCATATGTACACACACATATATACACACATATTCTCCCTTTCTCTCACACGTGCGATATCTATATCTATCTTCTATCATCTATCTATCTTCTATAGTTTTCAACCCAACATGCCTACCCTATCCCCACAAAAGTTCATTACAAAAGACAGTCAAGCATTTATCCAAGACTAATAAACCTAGGACATTGTCCACAAAATATTGACTGTACCTTCCTGATATAACTATGGATTCTGATTATCATGGTTGCATTTCTCAATTCTTGAATTTGAGGGGCCCAGCCTGGTGGACTCATTTGTTTACCAATGGAAGTCTTTTAAACCAATTCAGCATATAGAAATTGAACTTCCAAATGATTAGGGACTTAGAATCTAAAGCTAGAGTGACTCATATTGAAATATTGCTCCACTATAAACAGATGGGTTGTAGAGCATCAACAGAGAGAAAGACTCTCAACAGGATGAATTGTCAGTGCCAATTCAATACTTGGCTCAAGGGGAACAATAATTATGCAGTGCAGGACCAAAGTAGTATTTTGATGATTCCTAACAATAACAATAAACTGGTTTTAGGAATACAAGGAAATTAATAAATCTCAATGAGCCTGAGTTTTAAGCCTCAGTTATCTTTAAATGGTAGGATTCTGGATAGCAATTTGAAAAAACAGCTCCTCAGCAAGAGAAAGAGGTAGTTTTCAATTCCATAAAAAATAACAGTCTTGAAAACCCACAAGGTACATTTTTCCCTGTCCTGTGAGTCAAATTCTACTCAGTGGAGGCAAGATGATCATCTGAAAATAAGCATAATGACCCCTATGTACAACTGCCAGAAGAAAAATTAGAAGGGAGGAAGGACACAGTGATCTCAGATATCCAACAAAAGCTGTAAGTTAAAAAAATAAAACTCCTGCTTCCCAAAGTTTGAGAAACCAAGCAGGGACAGGGTAGTAGGATTCGGTTCCCTACTCCTGTGCTAGGTGCTTAGTATCTTCTTCTTGCACCTTGGGTTTTGGCCAACCTCATTCCCACCCAAGCCATCCCCTGCTGGCACCAATGACCAGACTCAAAAGAAGACATTCGAAGTGCCCATATCCAAGCTTCTAATCTCCCATGTGGCATCAGAAACCAGGAGAAAGAAAAGACCTTTAAGACCCCAGCATCCAGGTCTCTTTCAGACTAGCCAATGCTATCAACCAG
This sequence comes from Nesogale talazaci, assembly GCA_004026705.1. Taxonomy (NCBI): domain Eukaryota; kingdom Metazoa; phylum Chordata; class Mammalia; order Afrosoricida; family Tenrecidae; genus Nesogale; species Nesogale talazaci. The sequence continues at coordinate 171,958 of PVJH01001405.1, read as the reverse complement.
GCTAGCAGGTGGGCCTCTGAGGACCTTTGATGTCCAGAAAGCTGCTTGGACTTCACCCAGTAGAGCCAGAGATGAAGACACAGTGAATCTGCCCTTCTCCCCACCCCAAGCACATCTCTGTACTTCAGGGGCTATAGGGTCAACCCACAGCTACCTCAGTGCACACCTATGACTGAGATCTTTTCACCGCAGCTCATCAGCTCTTGCTGACTACAGCTACAAAGCCCCTGGACCAAGGAACCAATCTACCCAAGCAGACCCCCTCCCTTTTATCTATATTTTCCTCTAATTACTATATCCCTCTTTTCCCCTTCTTTCCGAAATCCCAGCTTTCATTTTCTTTCAAATTATATATTCCCCTTCATTTTCTTTTTATCTAACTCCCTTCATATTTTTCCTCTTTATTTTCCCTTTTCCCTTTCCTTTCATAGTTTTTGTTATTATTTTCCAGTACCATTTCACAAAGGGAAATTACTTCTACATGACTCAGTAGCCGATCCAATACAAACAGCTTCACCACAATGCCACAGAAATATCAATTGGTCACAGTTAAAAAACAAAATTCAAGAAAAATAGGCACAATCAACTGAAAAATATGAAGGAAAATAGTGATACAAATGTACAAAGGAGTGAACATTTATTCTTATTCAGTTTCTTCTTAAAGTGAAGATAACCCTTTATAAATGTCCTAGAGAAATGTAGTAGCTTTCTGGTTACCCTTTACAAGTAAAAGGGATGGATTGTTCCACTACTGACACTTGACAAAGAAATTAAAAATAAAATAAATAAATAAAAAATAAAAGGACAAAGGAATTTTCTGAAGAGAAAAATGCTTTGGATGTAAGAGAAACAGAATTCAGAATCATGATAGTCTGGTATTTTCAACAGTGGAGGAAATGTTTGCAAGAATAACAGGAAAAATAGAGAAAATTGAAACCCTATACCAATTAGAATTCCAAAAATACATAAGATATCAGACTTACACAACATGGTAAAAGAGTAGAATAAGAGAACTGAAGAAATAGAAAGCTGAATTAGTGAGCTTGAAGATAGTTACCTTGACTACACCTAATGAGAAAAAAAATCATTAAAGTAGTCAGAGCAAAAAAACCTGAAAAAACTCTAAGAATAATATGTGACAAAATGAAAAGGGATAATTCACATTGCATCTTTATTCCAATCTCATAGAAAAAGTATAATCCCGAGACCAGAATGGAATGGAGAACCATTAAGAATAAACTCAGATTTCTTTATCACAAACAGTGCAGGCAAGAAGACCACGGAGTGACATACAGAAAAGCCTGAAGGAAAAAAAAAAAACATTGCTTACAAATGATTTTATGACCAGCAAAACTATCATTAAGATATGAGGGAGCACAGAAGGTATTTTCAAAAGAGGAGGAATTAAAATAATTTGTAAAGACCACAATAAGAATTACAGAAAATACTAAAGGAAACTGTTTGGACAGAGAATCAACAACAGCTGATCAACCTGAGAGCAGCATATAGGACAACACCACCTAAAATCAACACAGAGAAAATCATCTCCACCCCTCAAAAAAAACCCAACACCAGAAAAATATAGAAAGAACAAAAAAAATCAATAAAACCACAAAACCACACAGCCAAATGACAATAACAGAGCAACCCATTTCAATCACTGTCCCACAGTCACCACAATTTAATAGAGACTCCTATAATCTGGTTCAGTGAACTTCAGTAGAAATTCATGACCAGAGGAGGAAACCGCAATAAGTGAACTAGACTTTATCTTATACATGCCTTGTACTGATTAAACTGAGATCCTTCTTTGGATTTAACACTGAATCACTTTACAAGGGGTAGCACCTCCCCCCCCAAACAACAACAACAACAACAACAGCAACAACAACAACAGCAACAACAACACTGGAATTTCACTTGGCAGAGCAGAGCTTTTGTAGTTTGCATTTTTCCCACTAGAAAACCATTGAGCAACTTTCCGAGTTAATGCACCCAGTGGCTTTGCCTAGGAAGTATCTCTCTGGTCACAGTGAATTTTTTCATAGAAGCAGCTTCTCTCAAACCTCATTTTTTTGGGATGGAATATTTAAGAAAACAGCATGCAGCCATGAAATTTTGTTTCCAGCTTGAGAAAAATGCCACAGAAAGTGTTGTGATGTTGCACAGAGTTTACAAGGGCTATAGGAAAAACAAGTCTATGAGTGGTTCTCTCAGTTCAAAAGAAGGAAAATGTCAATTGACCACAAACTTTGTTCTGGACATCTTTCGGCTTTTTGAACAGACAAAAATGTCCACTCATAGAGCATTTGGAGTTTGTTCCACTAGGTCAGACTGTTATTATAGCTTTCTGTTTAGATGTTCTGGGGAAAAGCTGGTGTAACTATTTGCAACAAAAGGCCTGATTTGTGGCAGATGGGTTTTGCCACCATGACAATACCTTTGCTCACGCAGCCATCTAACGGCACCAATTTATGGCAAGAAAAGCAGTATGTTCTTCTTGCACCACCCACCTCACTCACCTGACCTCACTCCCTGCAACTTCTTTTTGTTTCATGAATACAGAGGGACATGAAAGGACAATGATTTGCTGATGCAGAAGAGGTGAAGAACAAAATGACGGAGGTGCTGTCAGCCATAAAACACATAAGTTTGAAAAATGTTTCCAAGAATGGAATTGCAGATTTGACAAATGTATTAAGTGTAATTACCTTTGAAGGTAATAAGGTTGTTATGTTTAAAAAAATTAAATTAAATATATAGCTTTGAGAAAAATAATCTTTTGTGGGTAACCCTCATATGATGAGAAGGAACTTATGATTGCAATCCCAAGGTCATGTGTTCTAAAGTTACTGAATGTTCAAATCTTGTATTCTCAATAATTAGCAATTTAAGACCAATGCATTTTTGCTGTTTTTATATTTTCTTTGCTTTTGTGGCATGATTTAGGTATGCAGGTATAGTTTTACTTTAGTGAGTGGATGCTTTAGATTTTTTTACCTCATGTTTAGCCCTCATAATTATCTTAAGCAGTGTTCAAGTGTTCAGTCACTTAATTTCTAATCTGTGTAAGTTAAAGTTCCATGTATTTCAGTTTAATGGACTTTCCTATATGTGTATGCTTTCTTGTCTCACTAGTATTTTAAATTCTATACTGTTGGCTAAATTAATGACTGTTAGAATTACTAAATTGCACATATATGTTACTCATATTACTTCTAAGAAGCTAATAATGCTATCTCTGAAATGAAATATCTCTATCTTCCATTTATCTATTTGTCTAATCTATGTATAATCTAAGAACCATAATCTAAAGCTCTAATATAAGAACAATTAATTCTTAAGAGATGGTCCTGCTCATTAATAGAATTCATGGAATATATGTAACAATAGCAAAGTATGGTGATAATAACAGATAGTGCGGAAAGGATAGCAGAAAGGATCATGTCTAGGGTCTTTAAGACTTATTTGAAAGCAATGAGTCGTCTATGGGAGATGTCAGCTAACTCCACATGGAGGGAACACACCAGTTTGTATGATCCAAGGATTGCTAATAAAATTTATGATCAGAAAAGGAATTGTATTAGAGTCTAAATTGCAAGCACTTGGTTTGCAGAAGGCTAAGCAATTGGATGAAGTCCAACAACAATTTACAAAGTCTCCAAATGAATTAATATACATATAATTTCCTTTGACAATGACCGAGGATGTAAATCGTTTTGTTCTTAGACAGAGTGCACCGGAAACAGGGCTGCTTCAACCCTACCTGCCCCCCCTTTCAAATCTGGGGAGGGGCAATCTCCCTTAGGGTTTTATTTTAACGTATCCTTGAAGGAGATGACACTAGTACGTCCACAAAGCCATGAGTCATTCTCTAACTTCTCAAGGAAGTGCCTAGAGTAATAGAACAAGCTCTTCTGCCTTACAAATTGCATGTGCTCCAGTGATGCCTCAGACTCTGCTCCAGGATTACCACCAGTAGGCATGTTAATCTGCCACCACATCAAAGCTTGTTCAAATTGCTTTAGTGCTATGAATTGCAGCTAACACTTTGGTACCATAATGATCCCCTCCTGATGACTTCTTGCATCTAAATATTTAGTCTCTGTCATTGTTCTGTCCTTGATTTAAGACTTAATTTTGTTCTTTTGTTTTATTTTTTTAAGACTATAAGAATGGTGGAATGAACTTAACTTTGTGTTGGAATCATTCAGTAACAAAAGGGCAGTATTTACCCAAGGAGAATTTTCAATGGGTAGGAAAAATGGAAGCAAGAAACACAGAAGAAGTGGGACTAATGAGAGTACATTGAGGGGATTGCAACTGTATACATTGAGACAACAAAATATGTATGAATTGTTAAAGGGAAAATAAGTAATTTACTCTGAAAACCTTCACCAAGTTCAAAATGAAAATGTTTTTAAATGAAATAAGAAGAATAATATTTTTGAAGGACATAATAATGATAATAAGGATAATGATAGTACCCAATTGTAAGCTAAAGACTAACCAGAGTATTAATACAGTTCCAATTCTTAAAAAATCAGTGATAAATTTTGTTTTTTTATTATTTATTTATTTTATATAATTTAAAAAATTAATAGATTATTTTATTGGGGACCCTTACAGCTCTTACAACAATCCACATATCAATTTTATCAAGCACATTTTTATATATGCTGCCATCACCATTTGTAAACTTCTAATGAAATTAATTAACATTGTTGTAAATTCCCACCCAGGAAAGATATCTAACAAGAAAGAGTTCTAACTGTGCAACTAGAGAGAAAGCAGATTATATTTTCTAGACAAGAAACCACACGTTAGTTTTTTCTAGAAAGGCCCAGGTATTACATATTTGGGGTGTGCATGTCATACAGGTTCTGTTACCATTCTGTTACCAGGTCTACTTAGGGGTGGGTACCAAGTATACAGAATAGGGAAATGAATGGATGTAGTTTTTTTTTTTCCTAATAAAGCTCTATTAGGAGGAGTTCTGGTAGCCCAATGATTTATGTGCTGCTCTGCTAGTCATAAGTCTACCTTTTGAAGTCACCAGCCTATCTCAGGGAGAAAGATAAAGCTTTCTGACATGGTAAAAATTTACAGTCTCAGAAACTCAAAAGGGACAAATTGATTGTGCCCTATACAGTCACTGTGCATCAAAATGAACTTGATGACAGTGAGTTTGTTCTTTTTATAAAATACAAAAGCAAGTAATGAAATGGATTTGGCACTTCAACGATTGTCCACAGATCTGGGTTGCAATAAAAAAAAATATTGAAAATATATAAAAGACAAAAAAAAACCCAAAAGGATCATTAGGTACATTAGGAACGAGCCCGCAGGCTTGGATGGGTTTCCTGTTTGACTGCTAATTGCAAGGGGAGGGGTTTCTTTCAGTGGGAGCAAGACGAGGCAGTCGATTTTGTAAAGATTCACAGTCTCAGAAACCCTCTGGGACAGTTTTTCTCTGATCTCTGTACTCAGGAGAGAAATGACAGGATGCAGAGGATTTGGCTTGGTTTTTGAGACATATTAAGCATGAGGGACATTGCAGAAAGACCCTGACACTCTTATTTCAAGATAAGTCCCTAGTACTGAGAGAATTCACTGCCGTCCCGTTGATTCTGACTCACAGCACCCCTGTAGAACACAGCAGATCTGTCCTTTTGAGTTTCTGAGCCTTAAAATCTTTGTAGGAGTAGACAATCCTGTCTTTGTAGGAAGACACATTTCAGGCCCAAGTCTCTTTGGGGGTGATCACTACTAAACACACATTTCATGTAAGGTCATGTCCCTTCCTATAAAGACCCATAATTAATAGATGGAAGTGTATACTCATATATTCTGGTACTTTGTTGTCTGAACAATACTTTAATTACTCTTGTCCTTAGCTGCGCCTAGAGGCTTTCTTTATATTTACACTTCAGGTTCCTTTTTCTGCTGACCAGTTTTCTTTCTCCACATGTGTCTCCTTCCGCAAGTGTAGCTCCTGAGGGCACACTTTGATAACTGTCCTGCAAACTAGACTTGTCTCAGAGTCTGCTTTCCCAAACTCAAACTGTTAGGTGAGGAAAATAGGAAATGTGCTAAAGTCGTAGATACCTAGCAGAGAATTTGACCTTGCAAGAAATGGAAAGAACTGTATACAAGGGAAGGGAAAATAAATAAGTAGTGAGCATTGTACAAGACCTATTTAAGACTTAACAGCAGAAGATCGAAAATAGAAAAATAATGAATTAAAGATTACTAAAGAGTTAAAATGGTGAAAAAGTTGAGGAAATCAGGAAAATCCAATAGGACCAATATTTTTTAAATGTCAGCTTAAATTCCCTTTATAGTTTCCTTGAGAGGGGCTTGATTTGATATATAAACTCTCAGTAGTTTTCATATATCCTGATAACTGATGGGGTTGAGCCAACTTTCCTTTTTGTTTATTGGCCATTTAAATATCTTCTTTTACTGAAGTGTTTGTTCCAATTGTCTGCTATATTTCACTTTTTTTTATTAAATTATAAAAGTACTAATGCATCCTAAAGATAGTGGATCACATACATTTCAAATACCTTTTATCATTCTATGGGTTAGCATTTCAGTCTTTATTTGCATCTTTTTAAAGCATTGCCCTGCTGATGGTAAATATTAAAAGTTCAAATTCACCATCTGTTTTATGGGAGAAAGAGAAAGGTTCTCTAAAGATCGAGAATCTCAGAAAAACCATGGGGCAGTTCTATTTGGTTTTATAGGGTCACAATGAGTTGGAATGGAATTGAAGGTGTGGCTTTTTGATGAACTATCCAATTTCTCAAAATTCTCCATAAGGGAAAAAGTGAAACAAAACCAAATATAAAGTGTTATGACCATCAAGTTCTTCTTGATTTATAGTGACCCTATCAGATATGTGTAATTATCCCTTTAGGATTCTCAGGATATAAATATTTACAGGAAAAGATCACCTCATTTTTCTCCGGAAAAGTGTCCAGTGGGTTTAAACTGGACAGCATGCAGTTAGCAGCCTACTGCCATTCACAGTACACCAAGGTTTCTTTATAGAAAATCCCATTTGTGTGTGTTTCATATTTAAGAACACTTTGTTTGATTGGACGACTTGGAATTATTCACTTATTTTTCTACACTTTTTATATTCTCATCTAGAACTACTTTTGTGTATGAAATGGGTTAGAAAATTATATGGGCATGTCAGTAGAGCTTTGGGGATCAAGTGCTAAAGGAGTCAGCTGCTGTATTAGTCTGGGAAGACTGGAGAAACAACTTTATAGACACGTGTATGCCTATAGAAAGAGATTAATACACAAGAGCAATAGAATATTGAGAAAACATCGCAGTCCAGACAAAATCAAGTCCCCATGTGCAATATTAGACCTTATTTTGGAATCCAATCAACACATTTCTCTTCAGACTCATGCAACACATGCAATGACACCGAATGCAGGAAGATCATGGGCCCGTGAGTGAAAAGGTTTGTGGATAGAGCAGCAGTGGAAGCATCTCCACTGGCAGGGGTCTCCACGTGACTCTTCCAGCTCAGGGCACGAGTGTAGTTCCCTGTGCCTTGTCAGCTGCAATGCCTCCCAGAGAGTGAGTGTATGTCCTGCCTCCAGCGAGCTATTTATCTCCTTAGCACGTTTTAATGAGAGCATCAAGCTGTGACCTGATTAAGCCTCAAGTTGACAGCAGATTATGTAACTACTACAAACCACCTCTTGTCAGTTTCACACTTTCATACAAGTGTTTAGCTGTATATAATTTCCAAGCAAACCATAATAAAATCATACCTATACACAACAGGATGAAACTAAAATGCATACAATTCAATATGTGCCACTCTCATTTAAACATGGCATTCTATAAGTGAACAAAACAAAAATATTCTGTGCCTAACAAGTGTAGCTCCATGCGTCTTGTCAGCTGCAATATCTCCCCGGGAGTGGCGTGTTTCCCACCTCCAGTGATCTATTTACCTCCTTAGTGCCTGCGAATGAGGTCATCAAGCTGCAATCTGAAATAATGTGACTTCATAGTTTTGATTTCTGGAAATTGTCTTTCATTAATCCTGTCTAAAATGGTGAAAATGATTTTGAGCTCAGGAGGCAAAGTTGCCTCCAGCTTTCCTGAGACCATTCTTAGGGAAAATGGCCGACAGAGATCAAAACGGCGGAGAGAAAGCCAGGCTCTGGCTTTACCATGTCAGAGGCTAATCCCATGCCTTGTTTAATACTTTAGATAAATATTTACATAAATTAGATAAGGATTGAACGTAACTGTTCTAAGATGAGATTATTATCTGATTTTACTTTGTTTATACTGATTTCTTTTACTTATAATTGTTGATATAATGATTGATAGAAATGATTAATGGGAAGTATGAAAATAAACAAGTTATAAATTCACTTGCCTTGAGTCATTGCAATTTGTTCTTTAAATGGGTTTAGGAAAGACCTGCAAAGAAGGTTCTCAATGCATAAGTCGCACCCAGTTCTTTGGAGTATTCAGAAATTTGCATTCCAAGAGACGCACATAGGGGTCTTTCCACAGATTAAAGAAAAAGGAAGTTTGGCTTTTTGAATCCTGAACTAGTGAATTTTTGTCAGAAGCTGAAAAATAATTCTGGAGTCCTGAAGAAGCTCTCACTCTAGCGCTGAACTGTTTAAGGGAGTCTGTAGACAAGCTGAATTGCTTGCTAGGTGACCACAAGGATCCACTTGTTGCGTGAAAGTGGGAGAAATGCATCAATAAAGAGATAATTTGAGTCTGGCCACTGACACCCATGGAGCTGGTTTATAAGAACTAGAGCAGAAGGCAAGAGCAGGTGGACTGGTTAAAGTGCATGACCTAGCATCAGGGGCCTAAGATTGTGGAGATTTTGTGACAGTGCCAAAGGGCTAAGGCAAGGCAACCAATGAGTTCCCTGGTGAGGTTAAGTGAGGCAGCCCACATTGAGATGACCAAAACTCAGCCAGATGAAGAGACTTTTTTTAAGTCTGTGAAATGATACATCTTGCTGCTGACTTTATGGATGGCCTATCCTGATTTGACTTTGCTTGTGGATCCAGACTTCATGAGGCTCCAACAGGACTAGAGATTCTTCAAATCTAAGAATATGATTTGTCCCCCTCAGAGCACTTGGTTGATGTATGTGAGCAGTATAGACATTGATATCCAGAAAGGGGCAGATAAAGGCATGGAGTGCCTGCCTTACAAACTTTCATAGGTGGTGGAATATATTCATAGGAATATGTTCATAAGATTATAGTGGACCTGTGACGATGGTGTTGCATTGAATGATCTCATGGGGAGCTGTAATGGTGAGGCCCACAGCAGCTTAGAATGTCTTGAAGGTGTGGGGAGGTGCATGCTACAATAGGTGTGTCACAGAGGATGGGTGGGTGTGTCTGTTTTGCTGTAGAGTATCACGGGTGGTGGGTAAAATTCCCCTACACTGCACGATCACCGCAAAGGCAAGGCAGAGGCTTCTTGCAGCAATGTCCAACTCTGGGAAGGGCTGGTGAGGCTGTCTTAAGCACTATGGAAAGTGATAGGAAGATCTCTCAGCCACGTGTAAAGCAGCAGAAGGTGGGCAGGGCACATTATTTCTAGAAAACAGTCCAGTAGCAGTGTGGTTTTATCTGAACTCTGGCTAGTCAAAGAAGAACTCTCATGAAGCAGAGGTCAAACAAATATTGATTCTCCATCTTTATGATTTGTTTGTTTCTCTAGTATCCCACCCAAAGTACCATAGCGTTTTAGTTTGGGTAGACTAGAGAAACATATTCATAGACACCCATATGTGTATGAGAAAGAGCTCGATATACAAGAGTAATTATACCTTAAGAAAGCATTCCTACTCCCACCAGGGCAGTGATGCCACACACACACACACACACACACAAAAGTAAGGAAAAGAAAAAAGAAAATATTCCAGCACAGTCCAGATCATGTACATCCACCCAATATTAGTTCATATGTATGATACCAATGTATAAGTTTCACTTCAGACTCCCACAACACATGCAATGATGCTGATTACAGGAAAATCACAGGTCAGTAGGTGGAAAGTCTTATGGATCCACTGGCAGCAGAAGTGTCTTAGTTCTAGCAGGTATCTCCCCATGACTCCTTCAGCTGAGAACTCTAGTGTAGATCCATGTGTTTTGTCAGCTGCAATGTTTCCCAGGGCGTGAGCTATTTATCTCCTTTTCACCTTCAAGTGAGGCCATCAAGCTGTGACCTGCTTGACAGGATCAGCCCCTCTCTTTTACTCTTAAATCTCAAATTGACAACAAATTATGTAACTACCACAGAGAATGGTCTATACTTCTAAAGTCTTGTGGGATTCTTGCCTACTTTAATTATCAGAGTTACACTAGCTTCAAAGAGCTCAGGACTTTGTCCTGTTTTAATATGTAGGATTAGTGTCATTTCTTCCCTGAATACTTGATAGGATTCTTCTGTGAAGCCATCTGGCCTGGGAGATTTTTTTCTTGCTAATGCCTTGATAACCTTGTCAATATTTTCTTTTGCAATATGTCTGTTGAGATTCTTCGTGTGCATCTGGGATAGTATAGGGAAGGATTGTTTTCCCAATTTGTCCATGTCTTCCAAGTTGATGAATTCATTGACATATAGGCTTTCATAGCACTTTGTAATTATACTTTTGATTTCATTAGCATCCTTTGTAGTGTCCCTGCTTCTTTTCATAACCCACTATTAAAACTTGTTCCTTTCTTTCTTTGGTTAGGTTTGACAGCAGTCTGTCGATTCTGTTAAGCTTTTCAATGAACCAACTTTTATCTGCATTAATTTTTCTCACAGCTTCTTTTTTTTTCTCTTCTCAGGTATCTGAGTCTCAATTTTTATTATTTCTTTACTATGGATATTAGTAGGATGGTCCGGTTGACTGTGCTCTAATTTCTGTGAGTTTTGTACCAACATATCAATCATAAGTCTCTTCCTTATTCAATTATTGCTCTCAAACTTCCTCTAATAAGTGCCTTTGCTGAGTCACAAAGGTTTTGATATGTTGCATTCTTCTTCTCGTTGGTTTCTAGAAATTTCATAATGTTACCTCTGCTCTGAGCCAGCACCGACTACTTTTGCAAAAGTTACTCATCCTCCAATAGTTTGTCCTAGTTTTCTTCATTGTTCTCTTGCTAATTTGCAGTCTTATGGGATAGTGATCAGAGAGGGTGAACTGTGTGATCTTTATGTGCTTGAATTCACACAGATTCAACTTGTATTCCACCATGTGATCTATCTTCAAGTATGTGCAATGGGGGCTTGAAAAGAATGTGATTTTTTTTTTGCATTTAGGTGTAGAACTCTGAAAATATGCATCAGGTCAAGTCTTCTAATTGTAATGTCTAGATGTGTAGGTTCCTTGCTAAGCTTCTTTCCCTGGGATCTATCTTTCTCAGAGTATGGTGTTTCTTTTCATAGCATCTGACATTGTTCTTAGGTTTTCTTCAGCATTGATTAACTTGTATGACTGTTTTTCCTATTTGTTGAAAATTTCCTGACTGTCCTTAAGATCACCAGTATAGTTCTCCCCTTCTTCTAGTCTTTTCTTGTTGTCTGTTAGCTTCTTATTACTTGCTTTTGTTACCTCAGCCCAAACCTCTTGCCTTTGGTGCTTGTCACTTGGCTTTTTCCTTTTGGTGCATGGTCTTTATCTCCTCTATTGTTTCATCCTTTTTTCTCTATTACTTCCCTTATAATCTGTATGACTCCAAGCAACATTCTGAAAATTCTTTCTGTGCTAGATCAATGTCTGCTTCCTGTACGCATGGCATTAGGTCCAGGACTTCTCTTGACATTGTCTTTTGTTTCTCCTATATTTTAATTGAGGCTTTTGGGGCTGTTAGTGGAGCCAGGAGACATTTTATAGAGCGTCAAAGAGCACTGGGCTTTCTCGTTAGAAGAATTGTGAGAAGGCTTCGTCAAACTGCCTGCAGCTAACTGCACTAGGCAGTTGGGCTACTGTTTTATCTTCCTGTAGCTTCACTCTTTCCCTATCAAATCTGTATTTGGAGCACAAATTGGAAGGCCTTCTCAGGGTCTGCCTGATGGGCTGTGGTGGGCCTGTGGAGATGGTGCTGTATCAGATGACCTCATGGAAAGCTGTCGTGGTGAGGCCCATAGTAGCTTGGAGTGTTTTAGAGGTTTGGGGGTGCCTGATATAATAGGAGTGCTGCAGAGGCATGGTGGGTATTCCTGCTTTGGATGAGTGAGCACCAAGGCTGGTGGACAGAATTCCCCTACACTGCAAGATGACCGCAGAGGCTGGGCAGGGATTTTTCTACAGCAGTGTCGAGTTCTGGGAATGGCTAGTGGGGCTGGATTAAGCACTGTGGAAGGTGATAGAAGTTCCCTTAGCCACACAGAGGGCCACAGAATACAGGCAGGGCAGGGAATTACCATCCACGTGGCATACTCTGGAAGGCAGACAGAGGATCCCCCAGCTTAGTCAAGCACAACAAATGGTGGGCTGGGCTCAGCCCAGTTGCTTAGAGAAACTTACAGGGCAGGTGAGAGCTCCTTCAGCCATGAAGAGGGAGGCTTGAGTTCTGCCAGCCACGTGGCGGGCAGCATAAATTCCCTAGCTTTCTGGAGAGAGGTGGGGGAGGCAGGGTGGAGTTCCATAAACTGTGTGAAAGGTGGCAGAGTTGCCTTTGGTGGAGGCTAGGGCCCTAGAGGCTGACTGGGGTGTGTGAAAGGAAAGAGGGAATTAAAAAACAAACAAACAAACAAGCAAACAAACAGAAAATAACTGAGCCAGCCACAACTGGCAGGAAATAGAGAAGGGAGGAAAATAAGTAAAGGAATAGCTAAACCCTGACCACCTGACCAGGGGTCTGGATGGGTTTAAACCTTGTCCAAATTCAGTTGCAGTTGTGGGTATCTTGAAGTAAATCCCTGGGGCCATCTAAAGTAGACTGACGCTGGCCTCAGCTGTGCCCGGACTAAAGCTAAATCCCATTCAGCCTGTGCAGTGGTAAGCCAAAAGTCCATAATGCACCAGAACCTAGTGGAACTGAGTCTGCATAACTTTAGGATGGTTCTACTGTGACCTGGAAGAGTGGAGTTTTCCTTTCAGTGGCTCTGATTTAAATGAAGTTCCTCTGGGGTGTGTTACTCAGCTACCATCTTGCCAGAATGCAGCGGGAGGAGTCTTGTGATGGGAAAAAATTCTTTGCAAAAGTGTGGTTGCCTATTTTCAATTTTCTTCAAATGTCTTCATAAAACATCTTGTGACTGTCCTATGTTCTTAGAAAATATATACTAAGATTATGCTATTCGGATACCTAAGCAAACACACAAGAAATTCACATTAACCTTCTGAAGTGACCTCTCTGCATAAATTTAACTGGCTGCTGTTTTGATTGAACTTTTTAAAGTCACCCTCAGGAAAGAATGCCTGACTGCTGAGGGAATTTGTATACAGCCATGCATTGACAGAAGAAAGGAGTGAACATATTTCGTTTGGCATAAACCTGTGGATGTTGCTGTCAAATCTACTGTCAAAGATTGCTTCAAGCAGAGATACAATTTTGAAGCTTAAGTTGTTATTAATCCAACCCATTGATATTTTTGAGCACTTCCTATAAATGTGAAAACTGGACAACTAATAAGTAAAACTGGATAATATTTGATGTCCAAACTGTGGTGTTGGCAAAGAATATTAAGAGTACTATGGGCAGTAAGAAGAACAACCAAATCTATTTTGGAGGAAGAACAGTCAATCGATGGTAGTAAGTTTGCTCTTTTTCAGTTGCACAGCCAGAAAGCTCTTTAGAATCAAGAGTAGCAGCACGATTTCAGGACATGTCATTTCATGGCCATGTCATCAGAAAGGACTAATCTCTGGGAAAGGATCCCACGGCTATAGACTAACTAAAGGGTTTGAGAAGCAGAAGGAGCTTCTCAGGGTAAGGGCTTAACTAGTGACTGTCAATGGATTCACAAAGAGGCTGTCATTATGAGCCCTGATACCGGAAGAGTTGTGAGTTGTAAGACCAGGTAATGCTTGATTTGCTTGTACATGAGATTTCTCTGAGTCCAAATGGACACAATCACACTCAACAACAACAGCAACAACAATGTGTGAGCTGGAACCTTGGTAGCAATACTTTCTGACCTGTGGTGTATATGAATTAAGTATTGAATTAGGGGCTATTTTCCTAGTATAAGAAGCATTCTGTGCATTCCATTTTATTTTTTATTATTATAGCCTGTCATAGTTTAGACATTGGAACTGAGAAATGCTTGTAAATATGAAGCATAACAACAAATGGTGTCAATTCACAGTTACCTAAATCATTTCAATGGTCTAGGAAGCCACTTATCAGACATAAGCATGCTGTTCCTAACATTGTTTGGGGGATTCTAATCAAGCCTGTCCCTGTACAAGTCCCATTTTTCTTTCTGAAGGTAGACAATAGACAGTGGGTGAAGTGCTGCTCCCTTGATGTAAGCAGAAGAAAACCTGTGCAACAAATGAATATCAATCCTTCTACAGATGTTGTTATAGTGAACAAATGGATACTGATGCTCCAGGAAAAGTTTAGAAGAAGATGAAGACTTCTCTGGAATTGTGATCTGTCCACTCTTGATTATTTATTTCTTTTAGGAATTATGCTCCCTTTTTTCTTAGATTGCAGAATTTTTCTTCTAGTGCACTTTCCTGGAAGAAGTTTATTTGCATGTATTTTTCATTTTATGGTTGATTTCTCAAGCGAGTTTCAGTGTAAACTTGAGAATGCAGCAGAGTTTTAGAGATGAATTTTTACTGGGGAAATAAGAATTTGATTCAGATATGAGTCATGATGTGTCAGAATCATATGAGAAGGGGAAAAGCATATTTTCTGGGATATGTTTCACAGCACAAATGTAATGTGCAATCAATTGCTTATAAAGTGTCAGTAGATGTAAAGGGATGCTATATTGGGAGTATTTTGAAATAAATGTAAAACTTTACATTTTAAGCAAGCAAATCTTCATTGTTAAGTCTGTATTGTTTCAAAATATGAAAGTGCCTCTTTCCTTAAAAGTAAAGAAGTGCATCTTAACTTGTTTTCAAATGTGTTTCAAGAGAAAATAATTTAGGAAACCAAAGCCTGTCACATACAGTAGAAAAATTGGGTTTTATACTTGGTTGTCAAAATAGATAAGTGGTGTCTGTAGGCAATATTAAGTTTTATCTTTCCTTGGTGTACAATAACATAGCTAAAATTTATAGGAAAGAACTATGGTAGAGATATTATCTATCAATTTTTAGAGTTTAAAATATGTTTGTATAAGTGAATCAGAGAATATTAAAGACATGATTCTTAATCATAATTTAAAACCTTCTCCCTGGATAGATGTCATAAAGTAGGCTTCAATATGAAATTTCAGTGTGTGATTATTTTATATTGTGGTCCTAGGGAAACAGAGAATAGTGTCTAACTAGTCGGAGATAACTTGGGAAACCAAACAACACACAAGTATGCTGGCTGTTAAAATTAACAGAGAATGAAGAAAATGTATTCTACATAGCATAAAGAAAACGTAAGTAGTTATTTAGAAGCAGAGGCCTGTGCAATTATGTAACTGAGACACACATCCTAAGATTTACAATGAAGCTTTACAATTTGTACATAACACATAGTAAAAAAGTAGTTCTGCTGTGATATGATTGTGCCTGTCGATCTGTTTCTTGACTAACCTCTTGAATCTGTGTGCAGTTTCTCTCCACAACAATCAAGGTTGTCCTCGTTTGTAGGTGGCTTGGTACCTTCAAGTCGATTCCGACTCAGCCACCTTCTTATGCATAATGACCTAAAATACTGCATGGTGCTTCTTCATACTTGTAATTAGTCTTATGTATGAGCCCATTGTTGCAGCCACTGTGTCAATTCATCTTTTTCAGGGCCTTTCTCTTTTTTGTTGCCTCTCTGTCTTACCCAGCATAATGTCCCTCTCTAGGGACGCATCACCACAGACATCATGCCCAAAGTGCAAGAGATGGAATCTCATCATCCTTGCCTTTAAGAAGCCTTCTGATTGTTTTTCTTCCAATACAGAGTGTTTGTCCTTTTGTCAGTCAAAGGTGCTTACAATATTCTTTACCCACACTATAAGTTATAATTCTTCTTTATTCAATGTCTAATTTTCACATGCATGTGAAGTAATTGGAAATATCATGGCTTGGGTCAGATGTACCTAAGTTTTCAAAGCACCTTAGCCTTTTGTGTTAGTCTGGTTAACTAGAGAAATAAAGTCATAAACACTCATATGTGTATAATAAAGAGCTTTATATAATTGTACATTAAGAAAACATCCCACTATAGTCCATATCAAGAACCTACATCTGATATTAGTCCATATGTTCCATACCCATTTATAAAGTCCTCTTTAAACTCACAAAACTCATGTAATGACCCCAAATACAGGAAGATCACAATAGGCCCATATCCACTGTAGTGGGAAGTCTTGTAGATCCAGTGGCATTGTAAGCATCTCGATGCTGCCAAGGGTCTCCACATGGCTCCTGTAAATCATGCACTAGCATACACCATGTATTTAGTCAGCTGCAATTTCTCCCAGGGAGTATGTTTCCCACCTCCAGTGAGCTATTTATTTCCTTAGTGCCTTCAAATGAAGTCATCAAGCTGGGATCTGATTGACAGACTAAACTTCACCCCTGCACTCTTACTTCCCAACAACAGATTTTGTTATTACCACATTTTCCACATGAAATCCTTGTTATTTGGACACACTAAATAGGTGTAGTACATTTACCCAGTGCAATTCATGTTTGATCTTTTGAGTGATGCTTCTATGAATATTAATTATGGATGCAAGCAAGACAAAATCCTGAAAATTTTCATCTTTTTTTACATTTATTATGATTTTACCTACTTTTCCAGTGAGGGAGATTTTGGCTTTCTTTATACTGAGTTGTAATCCATAATGAAGCCTGCAATTCTTGGTCTTCATCCGGAAATGCTTGAAGTCCCCACTTCCAGCAAGGAAGATGGTATCATCGATGTACCCCAGGTTGTTAACAATCCTGAAATCACATTGTATTTCATAAACTCTATTTTCCCTGAATATTTACTCAGTATGCAGAATGAATAAGTGTGACCAGCGGGTACAATCCAGATTATAAGTTCCTTGATATTAAACCATTCACTATTCCCTTGTTCTATTTTCACCGTTAACTTTTGATCCAAGTACGAGATCTGCAAGAGTACAGTGAAGTGTTCTGGTATTAGCATTCTTCTCAAGGTTACCCATAGTTTATTAGTGCCCACACAATCAATCGTCTTAGCAGAGTCAATAAAACACAAGTAGATATCTTTCTGAGAGTCTCTGGCCTCAGCCAAGATGCGTGTGACATCAGCAAAGATGTTCCTTGTTTCATGACCTCTTCTGAATCTGGTCTGAAATTCTGGTAGCTCATTGTCAATGTACTGATGCAGTCATTGTTAGATGATCTTTCACAAAATTTTACTTCTATATGACATGAATGATATTTTTCTATAACTTGTACATTCTGTGCGGTTACTTTTTTAGGAATGAGTGTAAAGATGGATATCTTTCAATAAGGTGACCATATAGCTGTCTTCTAAATTTACAGGGGTAGACAAGTTAGTGCCGCTTGTACATTCTCTGCTTGTTTAAATATTTTCATTGGTATTCTGTCAATTCCTGGAGCCTTGTTTTTGACCAATCCTTTCAGTATTCCTTGAACTTTTTTCTTTAACACCATTGCATCTTGATCATATGCTATTTCTTGATATGGTTGAATGTTGACAATTTCTTTTTGGTACAGTGACAGTGTATTCTTTCCATCTTTTCTTGATACTTCTACGTCAATAAATTTTTTTGGCATCATTGCCCTCTGGTGGTCGTGGGAACTACCCAGTGCTGCTCCTTAGAGCAGCTGCTGGATTTGATCTGCCAAGCCCGCAGGTCCCAGTCCTGCACTAAACCACTTGTGCCATCAGGGCTTAGCCCCATCAATAAATACTTTACCTATAGAATCTATCCATTTTGCAACTTGAAGCTTAAATTTTTTATACACTTGATCTTAGCCAAAAGGCTGAGAAACAATAAATTTTTTCTAGAGTCCTAAATTTGAATAATAATTGTATTGATTAGATTTACATGAATTCAGATAGATATTATCCTTTCCAGATAGCATGCTATTTCAAGATCAACCTTGAAGTGTCTCTTTTGAAAAGAAATGCAATGTCATTCTTCTTGAATTTGTCTATCCTGGCATTGAAAACCACATGAGTATCCAATTCAAAATGGCAAATGTTGCCTTTCATGCATTGCATTTCATTTTGGATAACTTGCAGTTTTCTTAGATTTATGCGATTACATTTCCAAGTTCCAATTACTAATAGATGTTTACAGCTGTTTCCTCTCATTTTGAGTTATGCCCCTTTCACAAATGAAGGTCATGATGACTTCACCTTTCTCATCATAGTCAATTTGTCTTTCAGACAGAAGCTCTTCCTCATTCATATTTTGATTATCTTCTGACTGGAGGGTCTCATCTTCTGTCACAGTCCCTGACAAGTCTTGCTTTTTTTTCATGAAGTTTTCAGTATTGGACAATGTTTAGATGTTGTCATGTAGGTTTTCAGTGAGATATTCATTAGAATTACTCCTTCTTAGTAGTCTATTCTTAGTCTGGAAGCTCTGCTGAAGTCTGTTCACTTATGGGGATCCTGTTGGTATTTGAAAAGGAGATCTGGTGATATTGTGATTATGCATAGGGATATGACCCACAAGGTTAGCATTTTGAAACCACCAGTCATTCTGGGGGAAAAAGAAGATACTATCTTCTCTCATAAAGTATTATAGCTTTGACAACTCATGCTGGGGGAATGGGAGTAGTTCTATCCTATAGAATTTCTATGAGATAGCATCAACTCAATGGCCATTAGCTGAGATAATATTTGAAATAACAGTGGCATAAGTTTCTCATAAGAATCCATTAAGGGCCCACAAGCTGACAGACAACCTGTGGTCTCTGTGTACAGCAGCTGGAAAATATGTTTTGTTTTCGAAGTATAATGGAAAGGGATGAATATGTTTCATACACTATCGTGATGGAAATCCTTGAGGGTAATTGTGCTAATCTAAGCCATGTGCCATATCTAGAGCCATCATCCTGGCTACTCCTTTTTTCTCTTCATTCTTCTGTTTCCTATTTAACACATTCTTCCTTCGGGATTACTTCTGTTCACACAGTTTAGATACTATTTATAAGCAAGGGTTTTGAAATTATATCTTCTGCCCAGGTGTTTCACATAAATTTGAATCTGGCCAATTGCAATTGAACACATTGCAGACATTTAAAGTGTCCACCTGAGCTACTGAAGTTCCTTCGAGGATTTTTATTGTCTGCTGCCACTGTCAAACACACACACAGACACACACACTCATTTATGTATTCTGGCTCTTCCTCACTTATTAGGCACCACATTGTAGTTCATGGTGTCTTCAGGGTTATGTATATAAGAGCACTTATCTCTGTTACCTTTAAAACTTATACTCCTCTATATGTGTCCCTTATCACCATCATTGTTTTGTTGTTCTTTCTATACTGGATATTGCCTCCCTTTGACCATACACCTCACCTGGAATTTACCTTTGGCAATGGGTTTTTTGTCTTTTCTCCTTTTCCTCATAAAAGCAAAAGAACACCAAGACTAACTGCCATGGATTCAATTTTGACTTACACTAACCCTGTGGGGGAGAAACAGCAGCGCCTCTGTGGGTTTCCAAGTCAACAATCCTTTATGGGAGTAGAATGCCTCTTCTTTCTCCTATGGAGTGACTGGTGGTTTCAAACTACTGACTTTGTGGGTAGGTCAAACTTTAACCCACGATGCTACCTGGGCTCCGTCCCCATCTACTCCTGTTTATCAAATAACATTTCCTTGAGTGTAAAAGCCTTTTGTTCTTTACTTACTACAATAGCAGTCTCATACAATGATCATCGTTTTGTGATTCATTAATTTCCCTCATCATAATGTGCTCCACAGTTGTCCGCAGTATAAAGCCTTTTTCAGACTCAGTAATGTGGCATAGCATCCCATTCGTGTATGTGCTATAGATCATCTGTTCATGCTCCCTATCATAGGCACTGAAGTTGTTTCCATGACTTTGTTATTGTGAATTATCCTAAAATATGCACATATATTTTGGAAGGGCAAATTGTCTAACAGGATAGTAATAACACATATAAGATGGAGAAAGTTAATTCTAAGAATACTTAAAGTTGTTTTTTTCAGAAAAAAATACTCTTTTTAAAAAATAATTTTATTGGGGGCTTTTACAGCTATTATAACATTCAATACATCATCGGTATCAAGCACAATTGCACACATGTTACCACATTCATTTCCAAATATTTTCCACTTGAGTCCTTATAATATAAGCTCCTCTAAAAAATAAGCTCCTCTTCCCCCGCCTTTTTAAAAAATGATTCATTTTATTGGGTACTCATACATCTGCCCTCACGATCCATACAATACATCAATTGTATGACCTCATTTGCACACTTGTTGCCATCATCACTCTCAATGCTTCCTCCCTCCACTCAGACCCCCAGCTCCACCTCCCCATATTTCCCTTCCCCAATGACCCTTTAATAATTTACAAATAATTTACAATAATTTATTGTAATTATTTACAATATATTTTTATAAATTTACAATAAATTATTTACAATAAATTATTGTGAATTACAATAAATTATTGTAAATTATAAATTTACAATACATTTTAAAATAAATTTGCAATAAATAATTTACAATAATTTACAATAATTTACAAATAATAATTTACAAATTATTCTTTCATATCGTATACTGTCCAATGTGTCTCTTCACTCACTTCCCTGCTGGCCATGCCCCAAAGAGGGTGTTATATGTAGATCCCTGAAATTGGTTAACCCTTTCTACTCCACCATCCCTCCACCCTTTCAGTATTACCACTCCCATTACTAGTCCTGAGGGAACATCTATCCCAAATTCCCCATGTTTCCAACTCCAGTGTACATCCCCTGTTCTAGCCGGACTTGTCTGGTATAACTGGGAGCATGATAGGGTAGGAGGAAGCATTTGAGAATTAAAGGAAAGATGCATATGTCATTGTTACCATACTGCACTTTAATTAGCTCATCTTCTCCCTGCAACCTCTCCTAAAAGGATGTCACTTCACCTATTCATGGGCTTTGGGTCACCAATCTGTATTCACCCCCTATTTATAATGATATAATTTTACTTCTTTGATGGCTAACACCGGACCCTTTAACACCCCATGGTCACACAGGCTGGTGTGCTTCTTCCATGTGGGCTTTGTTGTTTCTGAGCTGGATGAACACTTGTTTACTCAAGCCTTTAAGACCCCAGATGCTATATCTTTTCATAGTTGGGCACCATCAGCTTTCTTCACCACATTTGCTTATGCACACATTTGTTGACAGAGATCATATCAGGAAAACGAGCACACAATGTTATGGTTTTTAGTTCTTAAACCCTGATAACTGATCTCTTCGACACCTCATGGTCACACAGGCTGGTGTGCTTCTTCCATGTGGGCTTTGTTGCTTCTGAGCTGGATGGCCGCTTGCTTACGGGCCATGGGAGAAGGGGAGAAGGGGGAAAGTAGATGGTGTTGACCAGCCCAGGGATAAGGACATATTAATTAATCTAAAATTAGAGACAACATGGATGAGAGAAGTCCGGTAGGGATTGATCAATGTTAGTGTAACAGAGAGAAAATACTGAAACCCAGTGGAGGCTGAGTATGATAGTATGACAAGAGGAAAGTAAAAGGCAATAGAGGAAAGAACTAGCGGTAGGTATAGAACATTTATAGAGGTTTGAATACAGGCAGGTACATAGATAGGAGCATACATTTATATGTGACAATGGGGGAAATAAATCAACGAACTTATACATATAGGCTTAGCAATAGAACAGCAGATGGGCATTGGACCTCCACTCAAGTACTTCCAAAATGCAAGAACACTTTGTTCTATTAAATTGGCATTCCATGATGCTCACCTTCCCTACCCAATCACTGAAGGCAAATGTGTGCATAAGCAATGGTGGTGAAGAAAGCTGATGGTGCCTGGCCATGAAAAGATGTAGCAGCTGGGGTCTTAAAGGCTTGAGTAAACTCTATTTTTTTCTAGTAAAGAATTCCTCTCTTCACTAACAAAGTCATAGAGATCAAGTTTTCTTAATTGACTTTATGCTAATTCTACATCCACACCTTTTCAATAATGTTTAGTAGCTTAAAGTTAGTCTTGCCATTTATATTTTAATAGCCAAACAGTCCACTTTGCCTTTTGCAGCACGCAACAATATGCAAATAAAATTTCTTATTTTAAAAAGCTGATTTCTAGAATTGCCTGTGGCATGACAAAATCTTGAAGCAAAATCAGTAGCACGTAACCCATGCTGGCACTCAATAAAAATAAAATCAGCTAATTGTTATTCAGTCAAATCATTACAAATGCATGTGTGACAGAGCAGTATTGTGTGCCATTATTTCCAATGGCTATTTTGAAGGAAGTCATTAATCAGGCCTTTCAACCTAGGTACATCTAGGTGAATTTGAAATTCCAGCTCCATCCCTCCACCACACACACATATCTATGCTACTATCTATCTATGCTACTATCTATCTATCTATCTATCTATCTATCTATCATCTATCTAATCTATCTATCTAATCTATCTTGTTGTCTATTGATAACAATGGTGTATTCTCACCATCCCAAGGCAGCTGGTTTGATAGAACAAGGGAATGGACTTCTAAAGGTACAATTACAATGCCAATGAGAAGGCACCTTGTAGACTTGGGACAATGTTCTCTGGAGGTTGTATGTGCTAGAAATTAGCAGCCATTACATCGTGCTATTTCACCAATAACCGGGATCCACGGATCCAAGAACCTAGGTAATGGGCGAATAAGAGTGCCACCACTCACTGTTACTCTTAATGACCTATTGAGGCATTTTTGTTTGTTGTCCCTGCAACCATAGGTTCTTCAAGTCCAGAGGTCTTAGTTTCCAAGGAAGGAACACTTCTGCCTTAGGAAACAGCATTGATTTTATTGCACTAGAATCTTCTGTCTGGATAAACAGAGTGTTCCTTTCCAGAGTGTTATGATTGTTTGAGATTACCAAGAAGAAATAGGATTGCTATTGCACACTGGGACTATACACTAATATGCCTGGAGCCTAGCTGCTTCCTTGGATATTCTCTTAGTGTTAGTATTCTCTATGATTAAAGTCAGTAGTTGACTCCAATAATCTAATTCTGACATGACTACTAATGGATTTTCAGGCATGAAGGTTTGAGTCATGCCAACGGCAAAAACCAATACCAACTTAGGACATTTATGAAGGCAAAAAGAATATAGAACATGTAGTAGAAGAAGGTAGCTCTAAATAAAGCTACGGCAAGATGCAGAAAGCTAGATGCAGAAATGAGAGCTGTAATTGCTGGGAATATTTTGTCTTTATATGTAGACATAAAATATTTTGTGTTCACTTATAAGATATAACATGTAAATGGGGTTAGTGAGTTTCATTATGATGAGTATAGTTGCATCATGTGAAGTGTGAATATGATTTTAATGGAGAAGGAAATGGTGGAGATTATTTGGGGTTTGAACAGATGTGAACAAGTGACAATGTGACAAAGAGTGAATGATGATAGTTAGGCTTTATGTCAATCTGAGTGGGTCAAGATTCTCCCAAGCTATACTTTAACATAGTGTGGTTAAGTCCACGATGGGATATGATGTAAAGTAGACAAAGGGTTGTGGGGAGAATAGACCTCCTTAATTTATTTCACATACACACATCTATGTATCCATATATAAATAAAATACACTGTGTCAGAGTTGATTCCAAGTTATAGTGACCCTGAAAAAGTTTATAAGAATAGACAGTCTTATCTTTCTTTTGAGAAGTAGCTTGTGTGTTTCATCTTAGTACCTGATAACAGTGCAGGACTCAAGTACATCTATAGCTATACACATAAATACACACATATACCTACACATATATATAAAGGTTTATTTCCTCAGCCCTGTGGAGAAATAGCAATACTAGTCAGTTATAGAAAAATAACCTGTGCATGTTTGACTTGTCCGTCTATTTTCCTTTGGGGAGCCAGAAGGTACACTTTCTCTCGTGCTGTTCTTTGTGCTTAAAGAGACCTACTGGTGCTGCAAGTTAGACAATGGACTGTTAATCACAAAGCCAGGGGTTCACACTCACTATAACTGTTCTGAATAAAGATAGATGGCCTGCTCCCTTAAGGACTTCCAGTCTCAGAAATTCTATATTAGGTGGAGGCATGACAGAATTATCTTAGTGGCAATGATTTTCTGCAGACTGACTGACTGCATGGGCCAACCCAGTTGTGACTGGGACACACTGTGGCTTTCTTTTGGCCTCAGGTACCATGCTCACTTGGGTTCAGTATGGAAGTTAGTGCCTAAAGCAAGAATTAATTGGCAAGAAAGGTGATATTTTAGACTGTTTTATGCTTCTCCCCTTCTCTCTCTCTCAGATCTTGAAAACAGAAGACAAGTGCTCTTTATCTCATTTCTCAAATATTTGGTGCATTTCCTGAGAAATCCAAAGAATAAAAAGAAGTGGAATCTGTAGACACACATGTGGAGAAGTTTTTTGTTGGATCCAAAATGCTTGGCTTTGGAGATCTCCGTGTGAACCACAATCCTGGGATATCAGTAGCTTGTAAAGACTGATTATAGACCAGGGGGCTTTTATAGATGAGAGGTCTAAGAGGACCACATGAAATTTTAATCTTGGTGGGTGGTTTTGCTTATATTGATTCTGGACACTTATATTGCCATTTCTGTTAGGTCTTTCATCTCTATAAAAGAAGGACATGTTCCCTTACCTTGAACCTGGGCATGGAAGTTGAAGGATATTCAGGCTTTCTAAACTTAACTTGAAGCTGTGGTGGAAGTGTCAGTGCCCTGAAAGAAATTTCAAGCTGGTTGTGCTTTAACTTGCAGCCCAGATTCAACATAAAATTTATGAAGCCTTCCTATTGAGGCTAATATTAGAATAAAGGGAAATTTTATTCCTTAGAGGAAGGAATAAGAAGAAAAACTCACTGCCATTGAGTCAGTTGATTCACAGTTGTTGACCTAGATAGTGTTTCTGATGCTGTAAAACTTTCACAAGATAAGACAGTTTCATCATTTTCCCCTGGAGCTGCTGGTGGGCTTGAACCACCAACTTGTAGTCAGTGGTCAAACATCTAATATCACCAGGGCTTCTTAAAGTTAACACCACAGAGCTTTTCATGAACTCCTCTGACAGGAAGACGACTTGAGTGCCCGTCTCTTCTACAGAGCAGAAGTTAGCTTGTGGCATGGAATTGTTAGTGTCAAACCTTGAAACATTTTACAAAATCAGTAGCCCCGTGTTCCATCCTTCATTCAAACATTAGAAAAGACTGGAGAGAACAAACAAATTCAAAGTACTAGTAAGTGTGGAAAGATTGTCTACTTCCTTCAGAGGCAGGAGCACGCCTGAGAAAGGTATATAATTTAATGGGAAAAAATCAAATGACCTGCCAGTTCATGGAGTGCTCAGTGTGTCTCACAAGGTTCATCAGGAGACAGATTTTAGACTCCCAATAGCATACTCTGTCCAGAAATCTGCTGAGCTTGCCTTTTCAATTGAAACACATGTAGAATAAGTATACTTTTTATTTTGGAGGAGTGTATTTTCAACTCAGCAATTTCTAACAAGAGACAATTCCTAACAAGGCCATATCTGTGATACATACTCAAATTGTCTTCTCATGAGCTGTTGCAGCACCCTCTTGTTAATGATCATCTTCAGTCCTGGTGATTTGAATACATTGGGTAGAAAATGTATTTTCTTCTCAGTGCTGCTGTATTTTTACAAATTTAGTGACTTAAAGCAACACATTATTACCACAGAGCTATGGAGATTAGAATTGCAAAATAATTTTAGGCTAAAATGAAGGTGCTACTAGATCCGTGTTCTTCATTGCAGGTTTTAGGGGTCCCACCCTTTTCTATCTTCAAGAAACCTTCTAAATTTTTTGGCTGGTGGTCTCTTCTCTCATGTTCACAGTTCATCCCTGCAGTGTCTAAGTTTTCATAGTCACATTTCTTCTTAAGGTAGGCCCCAAGTATTTTCTGTGTGGATCATGGATTACATTATTACAGCGCATCTGTCCTTATACCTCAGGGCACTATGTTCATTTCACAATCGTTAACTTAATCATATCTGCCAAGTCCTGTTTGCTATGTAAGATAACATATTTATAGGTCTGGGGAGTAGACCACAGGTATCTTTCTTATGTCATTATTTAGTCTACCACAAATAAGAAAGATATCTACAAGGGACTTTAGACTCTGTCTTTTCCAGATACAAAACATCTTTTGTAACCAATACCAGAGGATATTATTTGGAAACTCACTAAGCCTGAGGGAACTGAATTTTACATTAAGCTCACCTGTTGCAAATTTAAGAGCAGGCGTATTTTCCTTGAAGATATGAGAGGAAACAAATAACTGTTATTCCTAAGTTTATGAAATTGGTGATAGCTGGATTGGGTTTTGGATCTCTTGCTTTGAAGGTGTCCAGTGAATAGTAGCCTGGGATTACCAAATACTTACTATTGTTGTGCCCTCTTTACTTTTTTATGGAATGTCTTCATTTGACAGTCATTCTGCTTTTGTGAATATGCATTATTTAAAGTTTTGTCCTGTTACCAACCCCCATTGTCTGTCTGAATAGTGTCCACTGCCTTAATATTGTAATCCGTTTAAGTCAACAATTCATGTAATTTTGGTGAACAATTGGTTTATGTTTGTATAATATTATTATAACAACAGTATTTAAAATTCTATACCAGTGGCTATGTTAATGATGTTATCCATAGAATTAACTTATGCCCCAGGAGGATGAATTATAATGTCCTCTATCATTACATGATAATGATGTGCCTAAAGTGAACCAAAGACATACCTAAACCATAGCTATATTATTATATTTGGGGCTTTCACTTATTCTTATCCAAAATCTAAGAACAATTAATTCTTATGACTGGGCCCTCCTCAGAACCTTGTGTCTTGTGTCTTAAAGGCTTGTCTTCCAATGAGCAGCCATCTAAGTGAGGCATCAACTACAGCCACATGGAAAAGTAGACCAGTCATGAGATGCACAGATGGTACATAATACAATCTCACTCTGGAGGAAGGGAAGGTTTCAGAGACTTTAGTATGAACACCCAGTTTGCAGAAGACTATCAGTGATGGCGGAATCCATACATAATTGTGCAGCATCCCCATGTGGATCAAGCCTGCAGTGAATCCTCTCTGACCATAGTCCAGGGATGTAAACGGCCTTGTCATCAGACAGAACACAATATAAAGTCAATTGCAGCAGACTTTTAGGTCAAGTTATACTATAGTATTATTTGATCTCCCTTTTGACCCTTGTTAAACCCATCTACTAAGAGTGAGTTGCAGTCATTACCTGTCTTCCACATCAGTTCTTTGCCTGTGGGGAGGGGGTGGGGGGTGAGAGAGGGAAGGTGTGCTTTCATTCAGCAATGGGATTGTAATCTTGGAAATACATCTGATTATTTTTAGGATCTGGGTTTTGTACTCATTTGTCTTACTCATAAATCCATGTGACATGGAGTAGAACTCCTCCAGTCAACTGTCTTGCTTCAATTTTATAGAAGCAGATTGACAGGACTTTCTTTCATGATGCTGGTGAGTGAGTTTGAATCATCAAGCTTCCATTTAGCCACTTGACATAAATTGCTCACACCACTAATTTGGGGATTCCATGAATTAGAAGAAACTCAATAGCAATGGTTCTGGTTCTGGTCATTTGTATTATTTCTCAATTGAGCTTAAATATCCGGTAGAGATGTTGATGTTAATTAAGTACCATAGCATCAGTTCTCTCTCAAAGTGATTCTCTGTGAAACAGAGAAAAGCATTGCCTGGTCCAGTGTTACCTTTTCACAGTGTTGGGGCCCATGGTTGCAGCACAGTGTCAATCTCGTCTCAAAGGCCAGCCACCTTCCATTTTGCTTGCCCTCTATTTTACCAAGGCTGATACCTGTGTTAGTTCAGGTTGACTTAAGAAACAAATCCAGAGAAACTCATTTGTATAAGAAAGATCTTTATATCAAGAGGTAATTGTGCATCAATAAAACATCTCAGCCCCTTCCAGCTAAAGATTGTAGACTGATACTAGTCCATAAGACCCACTTCAGACTCACACAGCCATATGCCATGATGCAGAATGCAAGATGGCCACAGGCCAATGGGTGAAGTTTTGTGTGTTTCCAATGGAGGTGGTCAGATCATGGGGCTCCTGCAAGGCTCAGCGTGGCTACTCAACAGGAAGGTGAAGGGAGAGAGAGAAAGTGGCTGGCCTCTCACGGGCCATTTATTTTGGTCACACATCCAGAGAGGTCATCAAGCTGCAACCTGATTGACAGGATAACCTCCACTCATATCTTCTTATTGGTGTCATATTGGCATGAAAACCCTAATGATCATGTCTGTCTTAGTTTTCTTATGCTGTGATAGTAGAGATAGCACAAGTGAATGGCTTTAACAAAGAGATTTGTATTCTCTCAACTTTTAAGACCTTGGAAATTCAAATACATTCTACCAGTTCTAAGACTTTTCAGTCTTTCAATACGTGACGAGGAGAAAAATGCTTATCTCCTTCCATTCCCTGTAGGCCAAGCAATCCTTGGATATTTCTTTACCTGGCCTAGGCCTCAGTCTTTTCCTGGATCCAGGAGGATGCCTACATAAGAAACCTGGGTACAAAGACACTCTTCTTTCTTGAATAAATTAGTTTTTGCTCTCTGCTCACTTCTCTCTTCTTCAATATCTTATAATATAAAAAAAAATAATTGCAGGTCACATCTCAGAGAAATAGCCTTTCTATTGGATGAGGGTTGTGACAGAATTGAAGGTGTTGCCTTCCACCTTTAATCCTTTTGCAACTGATTGCTTGATCACATCAGATCTCATCATGGGGAATCATTAAATAACTGTAACTACTAACCACTGAGAATGATGGTCTAGACCAGTTGACATATATTTTGGAAAGGCAAAATCCAAGCCATGATGATGTCCCTGTGCAGAGGGTGTTCCTTACTGACAATAGGCTCTATCCGGGTGAGATACAACCTTTTTTCTCAGGGGCATTCTGGCCAGCCTGCTTTGTTTTTTCACCTAGCAGTACATGGGGTATCTACTATGCTGCATTAACATCAAAATTTCAACACGTCTTGTCTTTGTCAATCTTTCTATCCACTGTCAAACTGTAACAAAACTATGAGTTAATTTGAACCATTATGGTTTGTTTCAGGTACATCTTACTACTTGAAGTGGTATCTTCAGTTATTAAACATCTTAGATTTCTGAGTAGATCTTCTCTATCCAATATAGTATTTGATGTCCTGAATAGTGTTGTCTGGACAACTTCAATCTTTCCTCTATGGATCACTGTATTGCTTAGTGGTATAATTGTGAGGGCTTTTATTATTATTATTATTATTATTATTATTATTATTATTATTTACTATATCGGTGTAATTTATACTGCCAGTTGTATTCTTTGATTTCATCAATATGGGCTTTGAGTCTTCTTTCAGTAAATAAGATTGTGTTATCTGTACATCATAGTTTGTGACTGAATCTTCTCCAATCCTGATGCTGCATTCTTCTTATAATCCAACTACTAGAGTATTTTCCCAGTATCTAGATTAAATAGCTTTGGTGAGAGTACACAGCACTTTTCCCCCTGATTTTATTTTATTTATCTTATTTGGGGGGTCATCACTGCCCCCGGTGGTGGGAGTAGGAGGCCCAGCCTTGCTTCTGGAGAACACTGCTGGATTTGAACCTCCAACCCAGTGGGCTGCAGTTCCGCGCACAACCACTATGCCACTGGGACTCAGCCCTCCCTCTGATTTTAAACTACATGGTATCTTCTTATTTTATTTGAATATCTGACTCTTGGGTGTCTATTACCAGTGAATATAGCTAGTGTAATTCATTTGGTTAATTTAGAGACCACAGAAACAGTGAGAGCGAAAAAGAGATATGGTCACTGATTCAGACAAGCATTCTAAAAACCATGTTGCTTCTGTTTCAGCAAGTATGCCTTCTGGGGCATTACTCAGAAGTTTGTCCTATGGTAAGGTGACCAGACGTCCCACTTTTTAATAATTTAACAAAGTCCTGGGGCATTTTAAAACTAAAATAAATATATTACAATACTACTTTTGCATTCTGTAAAAAGCCTTGTTGATCCATATAGACCAAATTTTTAAATCAAGAACCCGCCCTCCCCCCAGTCAATGATGTCCCGCTTAAAATCTGGTCACTTCATTTGTAGTCAAGTATTTTCAGAAATTTTGAGATAAAGATAATAAAAGAAGGGGCCTTTAATGATCTTTCCTTTATGAAAATGCATTGTGAATATTTGAAAAAAAAATCAAATCAAAGTCACCAACATAAAGTCAATTTCAACTCAGAGGAATCCTTATATAGTGTTTCTGAGACAGAATGCTTAAGGGAGCAAGCATTACCATGTTTCTCCTATAGAGTGACTGATGGATTTGAACAATCGAGCAGCAAAACACTTAGCAGTCAAACACTTAGCCTACAATGCCACCAGAGTACCTGTGGTGGTCATGTACTTGATGTCAAGTTCATGATTGGGATGTAGGGGTGGAGTCTAGCCTATTAATCTGGAGATAACCAATGAGGCCTTTGTGTGGCCGTGGCTTTCTCCTGAGAATTCTGGGAAGTCTTGCAGTATTTCCCTCTTGGAGATGAGAGACCATTTCTCTAGTTGTTGGGAGACACTCGACTGACAAAACAAGTTGGCAGTGTCCGAGGAACTGGAACAGCTGGAGGAGAAGTCACACGGTCTTACCCTGATGGAGCCAGACCTCTGAAGCTGGAGAAAACTGAGAGATCCCTGCCAGCACTGAGAGGCTTCTACAGCCAATGGATACTGGTGATGGACCCTGAACCCTGGAAATGAGGAGCCATGAGGGGACCCCTGCCAAAGCCGATATGCTTCCACTGCTTCGTGAGTTGGAAGGAGACTTTATAGATGGGTTTCAGACATATGGGCTAATATTGGACTTAAGACCTTGGACTGGACTGGGTTGGTATGCTTTTTCAATGTTCCACTCCTCTTGCATATAAAGCTTTCCCTTATATCCATATGCATGTTTATTACTTTGTTTCTCTAGTCTACCTGGACTAACACAGTACCTTACTAAAATGTGTAGCTCTTGATGTATTTACTGGTATGCATCTAAGTTTAAAGTGATATTGTTGCTCCATCAATGTTAACAATTTACACACACAGGTGTTCAGTTAGTTGGTATCTTGATTCTAAATTTTTATTATATTCTAATAAAATTTCTCCAGTGACCTTGGAAAAAACACATCAACTTTTACTTTTAAATTCATATTCCAAAGACTTTTTACAAAATGAATAGGTATACGGTATAGTGCTGTTAACTAATGGGAACTGTCATTTTGGACAAAATACAGAACTACATTTTCTGCATTACTGAAAATACTAAAAACAGATATTAAAAACATTTATGTTGAGATTGTGAAATATGATGGAGACTTGGCTAATAAACTAGCCAGCACATTTAATCTCACACGTCACAAAACTCCAAATGAGAAAATGCACACTACATTTACCTCATGAGCTACAAAACTCCAAATGAGATGCCATGCATTGGAAGTCACACAAGGGAAAAAAATGCATTGTTGTGGATTTGCTAGCAATGGGATGTTGCAACATGTTTCATAGTGAAAGTAGTTAACATAGCATTTTCTCATTAGCATTTGGGGCTTCTTAAGAAAGCATCAACTCATGAAGTTAAAAAACACAGTAGGTAAACATATGAAAGAAGAATAAGAAAGAAAATAATGAAAATGAATGTAATAGAAACTGTGTGAAAAAGACAAAGTCACCAAGTAGAAAAAAAATCAAACCCAAAAGGCAGTTTTTCAGACTGATGTATACAAAATGAAAGTAATATTAACCAAGAAAAAAGTTATATGTAGACAGTATTATGAATAAAGTTCAAATAAGTATTAATTAAACTTCAAATCTTACACTAAATTAAAGCTAAAACCAAAATTTTACAAGTGAATCCAATGAACAACCACGTAATTAGATATGGAAATTTAAATGAGTTTAATTACATTGAAAATATAGTTTTAAACTAATGCCTCTAAAAGAAATAAAACAAGAGCTTCAGTAATTTCTTTCCATAACCTTACCTTTGATTAATCCCTACCAGGTTTCTACTACTTGACACTAATTTTGGATCACTTGTTGTTCCCTTGTCCCTGAGTTGGTCAACACCTCCTTCTTTCCCCTACGTCCCCCTCTTCCATTCCCCTCTAGAACCATCTGCCCCATCATTTTCTCCTCCAGACATATGATCCAACCTGTTTAATCTAGACTTACCTGTAGAGAGAATGACATGCACACAAAAAACCCAAGACATTCCAAGATAAATCGACAAAACAAAATGGTTACAACAAGAAAAAAACAATGTACAGAAAAAATATAAATAAAAAATTAATAATAATAAAGAAGGACCCCCCAAAAGTTCAAGGTCTGTTTGTTGACCTTTAGGAGTGACCTCTGGTCGAGTCCGATGGGGGTCCATGGTCTGGGCCCAAAGTCTATCCTTGGCATCCCCTCAAGACTTCCATGCTCGGCTCACCCTGCTGCTCTGCTGTATGCCTTTAGTGTTTTCCTCTGTGTGGAAGGGACAGACCAGGTGCAATCCCAACACTGTGTCTCCAGTGTTGTCTCCTGTAGGGTGTTGGATCAGCAAGGAATGTTGTGTCTCATAGTGGAGCTGTCTATCTGGTCCTCTCTGTGCATAGGCTGTTCTGCCTGAGAAGGTCATCCTCAAGGCTTGGTGAGTCAGGATGCATGCCATTCTCTCTCTATCTCCCTCCATTTGCTCCCATGTGCTCTGGTCAGACATGTCCCTCTCCCCCGAGCTTCAGTGCTACCATCTAAAGTAAATTCTTCTGTGGGGTGGGTGGTTATTCACATATTCATGTTATTGTGGCCAGACCCTCAGACTCCTCCACTGGTTGTCTACTCCATGCTGTCATGCTGCATTCACATCCTTGAACAACAGGTTTAAGTCTGTTCCCTCTTTCCCTGTGGAGACATAAACAATACCCTCCTCTTGGGTGGGTTAGTGCCCTGTTCCCCTGCTACACATTGTCATCCCCCCTGCCCCTCCTTTTAAATTGGCTACCATAAGCAGTCCTGGATTTGGTCTGGCCCCTGCCATACTACCTGGACATCACCCCAGAAATTTTTACATACAGTAGCATTTTCCCTATTCTCTTTTTGCATTTTTTTAAAGTTTACCTCAGCAAACATATGTTGTACTTGATCTTTTGTGCTTGAATTACTTCATTTAGCATGATTTCCTCCAGGTCCTCCCATGTGGTGATGTGCTTAGTGTGTTCATCACTGCATTTCAGCAATGCGTTTTACTCAATTGTATGTATGTACCACAGTTTTTTTTTTGGGGGGGGGCAATCACTGCCCTCTGGTGGTCGTGGGAGCTACCCAGCGCTGCTCCTGAGATCTGCCACTGGATTTGAACCACCAAGCTTGCAGGCCACAGTCCCACAATCAACCACTTACACCACTTGGGCTCAACCCCTGTACCACAGTTTTTTTAATCCATTCATCTGTAGGTGGAATTTTGAGTTATTTCCAACTCCTTGCAATTGTAAACTGTACTACAATGAACATTGGAGCACAAATGTCTGGCAGTGGTTTGTTTCTTGCCTTTTCTGGGTATATGCCTAGTAGGGGGATTGCTGGGTCATATGGTAGCTCAATTTCCATCTGTTTTAGAAATTGTCAAATCAATTTTCATAGTACTGATAAGCCTGTTGTTTAATGAGAGTTTCTATCTCACCACAGCCTCTCGAATACTTGTTGCTTCCTGATTTTTTGAGCTGAGCTATCTTTGAGGGTTTTAGGTGGTATCTCAGTTGTTTTAATTTGCATTTCTCTTATAGCTAAACATTGGGAACATTTTCTCATGTTTATTGGCCATTCAGATTTCTTCCCCTTTGAAACTTTTGCTCAGGTCTCTTGCCCACTTCCTCACCAGGCAGTTAGTTTTTCTCTTATTGTAAGCTTGGTAAGTATTGTATATTTTAGGAATAAGGCCTTTCTCTGATGTGTCATTGCTAAAGATGTTTTCCCAGTGGTGGGCTATTTTATTTTGCTCTCTTAGTGAGTTCTTTTGATGTACACAGATGATTTTGTCTTAAGTCTATCTCACTTGTCAATTTGTGACTCCTCTGTATTTGTATCCTTCCCTATTTCTGAAAGTCTACGTATTCCCTGTGCCAAGGTTCTCAGTTTTGTCCCAATTCACTCACCAATGGCCCTAATTGTTTGGGATTTTAACTAAAACTTTGTGACACACAGTGAGTTTATTCTTGTGCATAAACTGAGGTAAGGGTCTTGCTTCATTTTTATGCAGGTAGACATCCATTTTTATCAGCACCATTGATTGAAGCAGTCATTCACTTCCCATTTGATATTTTGGGGGGCCTTTATCAAAAACCAGTTATCTGTATGCTGATGTTTATATTTCTGAGTCTTCAGCTCTTTCCCGTTGGTCTGAATATCTGTTGCTACACCACAATGTTTTTCTATTGTGGCTGTATAATATGTGCTAAAGTCAGGCAGAGCAAGACCTCCCACTTTTACTTCTCTTTGAGGTGTTTTCTGCTAATTCTGTCATTATTCTCTCTCTATATGAAGTTGATAATCAGTTTTTCCAAATCTTTGAAGAAGGATGGTGATATTCCTATTGAACTTACATAGTGCTGTGGGCAGAACTGACATCTTTACTACATTGAGTCTTCTATTCATGAGCATGGGGCATTCTTCCAGTTCTTGACGTCTCCCTTGATTTTTTGTAATACTGTTCTATAATTTTCATTGTAAAAACCTCTCATTTCTTTAGTCAGGTATATTCCTTGGTATTTCAATTTGTGCTTGGCTAGTGTAAAGGGTACTACATTTTTAGTTGCCTCTTCGGTGATCTTGTCTGATGTGTATAGCAGACCGATAGACTTCTGTTTGTTCTGCCACTCTGCCATTTTCTTCTCTTGCTTCCAACACTCCACCTGTGGAATTTAGGGGATTGTTGGTGCATAGAATCATATCATCTGTGAATAATGATAATTTTGCCTCTTCCCAGATGAATACCTTTGATGTCTTTTCTTTGTCTTATTTTGTTAGCTAGCTGAGCATGATAGTGGGACAAGAGGAATGTAAAAGTAAAATTCTACTTGTGGAATTTAGGGGATTGTAGATGTATAGGATCATATCATCTGTGAATAATGATAATTTTACTTCTTCCTTTCCCAGATGAATACTTTTGATGTCTTTTCTTTGTCTTATTTTGTTAGCTAGCTGAGCATGATAGTGGGACAAGATAAAAGTAAAAGGAAATAGAGGAAAGAAATAGGAGGAAAAGGCATTTATAGATGTCTAAATACAGACATGTACATAGATAAATAAATTTATATATGATGGGGAAATAGATCTACATTGCATATATTTATAGTTTCAGTATTAAGGCTGCAGGTGGACATTGGGCCTCCTCTCAAATACTTCCTCAATGCAAGAACACTTTTCTTCTATTAAACCGACATTACTTTATGCTCCCCCTCCTGACAAGATCACTGAAGACAAATGTGTGCATAAGCAAAAGTGACTAAGAAAGCTGATGGTGCTTGGCTATCAAAAAATATAATATCTGTGGTCTTAAAAACTTGAAGGTAAACAAGCAGCTATCCAGTTTAAAAACAACAAAGCCCACATGGAAGAAACACACCTATCTGTATGACCAGGAGTTGTCAAAGGGATCACATACCAGGCATCAAAGAACTAAAAATCATATCACTGTAAGTGAAGGGGAGTTACAGATGGGGACTCAAAATTCATCTTTAGGCAACTCAACATTCCCTTACAGAAGGATTGTGGGGAGGCTATGAGCCAGCCATGGTGCAATGTAGCAATGATGAAACATACAGCTTTTCTAGAGTTCTTGAACTATCTCCCCCTCTTCTACCCACTCTATCATGATCCCAATTCCACCTTACAATCTGGCTAGACGAGAGGATTTATACTGGCACAGATAGGAAACAATAGTACAGGGACTCCAGAACTGATAATTTCATCAGGACCAGTAGTGAGAGTGGCAATACCAGGAGGGTAGAGGGAAGGTGGGGTATAAAGGGGAAACTGATTATAATCATCTTCATATAACCTCCTACCTGAGTTATGGACAATGGGGGAGTTGGTGATGGGAGACATTGAACAGTGTAAGATATGACAAAGCAATAGTAATTTATAAATTATCAAGGGTTCATAAGGGAGAGGGAGCAATGAGGGAGGGAAAAATGAGAAGCCAATGCCAGGGGCTTAAGTAGAAAGCAAATGTTTTGAGAATGATGAGGGCAACAAATGTGCACTTGTGCTTGACAAACAATGGACATATGTATGTATTGTGATAAGAGTTGAGCGAACCAAAATATAATGATTTTTTAAAAGATAAAGAATAAAAAACAAGAAAAAGTAAGGGTTAACTAATTTTTTCCAACTCCAATTCCAAACACAAATGGTTATATGTTGCTATTCGTTTCCATTGAGATGGTGTCACTTCATATGCCATGTCTGGATAACAGAATAAAACACTACCCAGCCCTGTGCCATGCTCACAATTGTTCTTGCTTGAGTCCATTCTTGCAGCCATTGTATCAATCTATTTTGTAATCAGTCTGACTTTTTCCCTCTGATCCTCAATTTTACCAAGCATCATGCCCTTCTCCGATAACACATCCAAAGCTCGTTAAGGAAGCCTCACCGTCTTCACATCTAAAGTGAATCCAGCTGTACTTCTTCCAAGAATTTCCCCAATATTCTTCAACATCATAATTCAGATGCATCAATTCTTCTCTTTTATGAGGCAATTAAAGATGGCAAGACTTGTTTCAAGCACTCAAAAGTCCTCAAAGTATCATCTTTGCTCTTTAAAAATTTAAAGCGATCTTTTACAGCAGAATTGCTTCAAAGGATCTTCTGACTGCATTCTCTACAAAAAGGATTCACTATGCCCTTATTACAGAACAAGGGGGGTAGAGCATCTTGGGTTTCCCGTCATCTGAGTATTGCCTGGTTCACCCTAAGAGCCTGGCGTCACCTCCTTCATGAAGCCCTCTGTCGATCCAGGACTGCCTCCTTCTCCCGTGAGCATGGGCTTCCGACTTCCTGTCTGCCCCCCATTGGACCTGTCAGGCCTCCCAGGATCATTAGGCTGATAGGAGATTCGCAGGCAATTGCTAGCTGCTTATTCCCCACCTGACCCAAATGTGCACTGGCAAAAATGACAGGAGCGAGTTAAACACAGATTTGTGTGACTCCCAAATCTGGGTTTCTTCTACTATAGCTCATTCCTCAAATACATTATTATTAGGCAATGGTGTCTTGGGTTGGATTTTGAGCTGCTTTGGAGGGTTACTATGGAAAATAACTGACAAGTGACAGAGTAAATTCCAACGCATGCGGGGGAAGTTGTCATGGTTTCCTGCTGCTTTCTCTCCAGTTCTCACTGCTTGAGCCATCAAATCGTGCTGGAGAGATGGCTCGGGCAATAAAGCCTGTGGTGCACTGCTCGGGCAGCTGAGTGCTGATGATCCATATGGTTCGAGGTGTACACGTTGCACACTGTCAGCTCCTGGGCTAAAATATTAAAATGCCTCCTCACCTAAAAAATCATAAACACGTAGCTCCAGACCTGCTTGCTCTCTCTGTCTTCACCTCTAGTCTTTCATTTTGCTGTTTTTCTCAGACATGCTCTAGGATACCGGTGTTCCATGACAACGCATTGTGAAGGAAAATACACATCTTGTAATTGACTCTTCTCAAACCAGCTTTAATATATAACTATCTACAGGGAAGCCTAAAGGTTATATAAATGCAGCCTTCGAGAGGTTTCTGTAAGTTGTGACATGATGATGTTTTCTTAACGTGAATGTTCCTACTTAAAATGTCTTGGCTTAATTGCGTTTTCCCCTGATGTTTCATAGTCATCTCGACTTGTTGCTTTAGCTGTTAGTTCAGCTGTGTACTTTACCTTACCCACTTCAAGGACATTTATCAATGAAAACTCCAAATTGTATGATTGGATATTGATTATGACGTGACTCTCCACTCATAGGAAAATCCTCAAAGAATTAAATCTCCATGAAAATTCTCAAAAAATTAAATCTCCTATGTGCCACTATTATATTGGCAATTTTAAAAGTTATAATTCAGTCATCTCAGTGTAATATGCTATGACTACTACTTATGAAAAGCACAACAACTTTATGATTTCACTTCTTTTACCCCTTCCCTGTATAGTTTCTCATAGAGAAAAATCCAAACTCTGAACTCACTGCCAATGAGTCCATCCTGACTCCTGGCGATCCTGCAGGGCAGGGTGGAACTGTCCCTATGGGATTCTGAGCCTCATCTTTCCCCTGAGGAACAGCTGTTGTACTCAGACTGCTGGCCTGGGAGTTAGCAGCCCAGTGTGTAACAGCCCCCGCCAGGGCTCTCTGTAGAGAAGAATGGGCAACACTGAAAATAAGCTATCTGTGAGTTGGCTTGTTCTTTTTTTTTTTTTTTATAGAAGAATCAGTGCCGCCCAAAAGAGAATGAATGAAACAAAATAAAGTGAAGGAATTTTATTTGTTCTTCCTGTGCATTAGAATCATATTCAATGCATGCAATTAAGAATTTATCTTTGAAATTTTTCTACATTGATATGAATTACATTTTCAACTAATTTTCATAGCAAGGCTGCCAATGAGATCAGTTTTATTGTATTTGTCATTTTCAGGAAGGCATTGTAAGCCTTAGTTCGATGTGTTGGTGGTCAATAGCTTAAAACCACTAGCTCTTCTGTGGAAGAGAGACTAGGCTGTCCACTGCTAGTCAGATCTGTGGTCATAGAAATAAACAGACACAGTCCTACTCCATTCTGTAGCATCGGGATGAGTCAGAATTGACTCAATGGCAGTAAGTTGGTTGAGCCTCACAGAGGTGAACAACACATACATGTGCAATTGAAGTTAATTCCAGTCATCTTGGACGATAGAGGCTGCACTTGCAATTTATAACTGTACAGGACAGTCTTACTTATTTTCAAGGTTAGTCTTTTGGTTTGAAAGATTGACAGAGACTAGGTAACAGGAAAATAGCTTGGAAGTCACAGAACCTGGATATGTGGACGATAACCAAATCTTCAGGTAACTAAGAAGATAGATGATCATTTGTGATTTGGTTTACATATAAAAGTAATGTAAAACTATGAGCTGAGTAGCATCTAATTCAAGAATACAACAGCTTACTTGTAGTTTGCAGATACTAGGTAGGACAGTTATTTTCAAGTACACATATGTTCTCTAATGAAGTATGGATTTGCATATTTAATTATATGCAAGACAAAGTTTTATGAGTGCCATCAAAATATTGTAACAAAATCTGCCTTTTCCACCAAGATTATCCTAGCTTTTCAAAGAATGTTTACTTTTAAGTATAGAAAAAATATATAAATGATCAGGGATGATTTCCCTAGGCATGGCAGCTGTGAGCATTTACCTTTAAATGAGACTCAAAAGAGAATGACAAGACAAGACAAGGATGTCGATTAAGAAGACTTTTCAAGGGCTATGTTTTCCAATTATATAATTTGACTCCTCTCACATTAAGACAGCCACTATAGGAGAGAAAGTAATTTGTATTCTATACCAGAGGTAAATCAAGGTGATGGATATGTTTGAATGAATGAAAAATTGGCATAAAAAGATAAAAATTTTACCTGAAAATTACTGAAGTATTTCTATGGAGGCTGGTGCTAGTGTTCAGACCTTGGGTCCAGGGCACACATGTGAGATGGAAATAAACCTAAAGTGATAGAACTGAATAAAACATTTGACTGTATAGTCCATCAGAACCACAGCAGAAGTGGGGTAATCTGAATTAAAAAAATTTAATAAAAGTCAAAATCTAGAGTCATATTTGGTACTGCTGTGAAGAAGTTAAGATGTCCAAAAAATCAAGTGAAAAACAGTGCACAAAGGGAAATAAAGTATAAGAAAACTTCAGATATTTATAATATGGCTGATTCTTTTAAAAGTAATTCAAAGACTGGATTCATCTATGCATTCATTTCTTTACTCATATGGCTTATGCACAATTTCTTTGCAAAAATTGTATGCAGATAAATTAATATCATTCCCGGGCTGAGCCCTGGTGGCATAAGTGGTTGAGTGCGGGACTGCAGCCTGCGGGTTTGGCGGTTCAAATCCAATGGTGGCTCTCAGGAGCAGCACTGGGTAGCGCTCACTGACCACCAGAGGCAGTGATGCCCAAAAAACCAAAAAAAATTAATATTATTCCCATTTTCACTATTCTTTCTATTTAGTCCCCTGTAATTAAATAGCAGTAATCCACACATATACTGTACATTTAAAAAAAGAAAGAAAGAATGGTGAAAGAGGATTAACCTCCAAACTTAATGTATATGAGGGATTGAAAAGTTAAGTGTCACTTCGTGAGCAACAGTGTTTCATCTGATGGAGTA
This sequence comes from Nesogale talazaci, assembly GCA_004026705.1. Taxonomy (NCBI): domain Eukaryota; kingdom Metazoa; phylum Chordata; class Mammalia; order Afrosoricida; family Tenrecidae; genus Nesogale; species Nesogale talazaci. The sequence continues at coordinate 131,114 of PVJH01001405.1, read as the reverse complement.
GCCAGAAGAAGGAAACAGGGAGCAAGAGCCTGTGCAAAGACTCTGGCTGCTAGCAGCTCTGACTTTATGCAAAGAGAGAAAAGACTTTTTCTCTGAGTGACACAGAGCTGGGCTGAATGACACAGGTAGGACTGAACAACAGATAAGGAGAGAGACAATCATTTATTTTGAGGGAATAAAGAGTGCTCAGTTAAATCAGGGAAAGTGAAGACAATTCAGAATTATTGAACCTTACTAAAAACAATATCCAGCATGAAAAATGATACCAGCGTGGAAACAGTCTTAAATATGCACACTGACAAAGAGTACCAAGTTTCAAGGAGTCAAGATTCAAAAATGCTCAGCCTTAAGAGTTATCCTGGAACTTCTAAGAAGTGTGACTGTTGGTACTCTTGACGGCCAACACCCCCAAAATGCAAGTTTGAATCTACCCAGAGATGCCTTCTGAAAGGGAGGCCAGGAGATGTGCATCCTTCAAAAGTCAGGACTGAAACCAGTGGAAGAGTTCTTCTCTGAAGCACATTGGGTCACCATGAATGGAGACTGCTTTCATGGCAGGTATAAAATAAGGAAGAAATTTTCTGATTAAATTGATAAATATCACAATGAAAGGAAAATAAGGGCTGCAAATGTCTAAGAAGAGAGAAAAAAGGCTTTCTACTGAGAAGTTGTGAAGACTATTGTTGGAAGTATCTTGGACTGCCAAAGAAACAAATCTATCTTGGGAGAAGTACAGCCGGCATGCTCCTTAGAAGCAAGGGTAGCAAGGCAAGATAAATAGCACCTGTCTTCTATTTGCAAGACCTGACCAGATGTAAAAGAGAAAAAAGCATAATAACGAAGTGAAATTTGCATTCTTACTGTCAATAGAGTATCACAGAGGGAATTGAATTCCATATGAGATCCAAATGCACTTGGCACCTGATGCCAGAAATGGACACTTTGACTCCCCCGTCACATGGTGCTTGCTCCTGCTGTGAATGAACTTCAAAACACAATCACTTCCATCAAGGTAATTCTGATGCATCTTGACAACATATAGGGTTTGCGAGACTGTAAATTTTTTGGGGGGCTCTTACAGCTCTTATAACATTGCATACATCATTTTTGGGGGCATTACTGCCCTCTGGTGGTGGGAGTAGGAGGCCCAACCTTGTGGCTGGATTTGAACCTCCAACGCAGTGGGTCGCAGTCCCGCGCACAACCACTACGCCACCGGGGCTCAGGCCCCATGCATCATTTGTATCAAGCATATTTATGCACCTTTGCCATCTTCATTTCCAAATATTTTCTACTTGAGCCCTTGGTATAAGCTCCTCTTCCCCCTCCTTTTATAAAAAAATAAATCATTTTATTGAGGGTTCATATAACTCCCATCACAATCCACACATATATCAATTGTATCCAGGGCACATTTGCACACTTGTCATCACCTCTTGAAACATCCTTCCTCCACTTAGCCCCCAGTACCAGCTCCCTATATTTCTCTTCCCTCCCTTCACCCCCCTTCACCGCCCCCCCATGAGCCCGTAAATCTTTTAGAGAGCAGATAACCTTATCTTTCATCAGTACAGCTCTGGTGAGTTTGAACCACTGGTTAAGAATACACTGTCTAATTCGTAGCATCACAAGACTTCCTTAAGAAGAAGAGTAAAGAGATGTATGCTTTCTGTTAGCCAACTTGATTCCCAAAGGAAGGAGTTTTAAACAAAAAAAGCACAAACTATGCTTCTCCAAAGGACCAGGATCACAATTCCTCCCCAGAGCTTAGAGATAAAGTGAGCAAAAGTAAAGGGGTTAGGAGGTGACGCTAATGTGACTCTCTCTCTCTCTCTCTCTATATATATATACACACACATAGAAAATATGCATAATTATAAATAAGTGTATACAATGCATATATTTATGGCACATTATATATAACTACTATAACTATATTAATATATTTTAATAAAATGTTGATATGTATACTATAAGCATTATATTATTATGTCACATGATGAAGCAAAGCTTTGTGGGCCTTATTAGCTGATGGTGGGGTGACTCAAAATGAGAAAGAAGAGCAGCTGTAAACCTCTTTTAATGATCAGAATATGGAATGTACAAGAGTGGATATAGGGATTTAGAAGACCTACAAAATAAAACGGAGCTATATCCTTGGCATCATTGAGTTGAAATTGACTGGCATTAGTCACTTTGAATCAGAGAACCATGTTGTTTACTATGCTGGGAAGGAAAAATTCAAAGGAATCAGACCTTTGACAGTCACTGTCATAAAGAACATTTCAAGATGAGTCGAAAGTACAATGCTCTCTGTAACAGATATCTCTGCTACATAGCCACTTGTTTAATTTCATGTCTTAAAGACTCAATATGCTATATCTTTTAATAGCCAGGCACCATCCACTTTCTTCACCACATATGCTTATATACCCATTTTGCTTTCAGTGATCATTTTGCTTTCAGTGATCATTCCAGGAAGGTGAGCATCACAGAGTTCCTGGTAATTAGAACAAAGTGTTCTTGGGTTTAGGCAGGGCTTGAACAGAGTCCCAAAGTCAATTCATGACCTCTGTGTATTGCCATATAAATATGTGTACATAGGCCAGTGCCTCTGTTTTTAATGAATATATTTACATATACACACAACTATCTATAGTCCTCTATCTGTAGCTTTGTTTTCTAGACCTTTTTTATTTCCTTCTATCTTTCTCCTACCTCACCATCATGTTTGCTCTTCTGCCTCTTCTAATTGCTGTGAACTAGATTGCTGTTGCTCCAACCCCCCCAGGATCTCTATATCCTCCTTGCTGCTGATTTAATTTTCTCGTTGTTCTCTTGTCTATGGCATGGTTTTCTCAACACTTCCTTCCCCCTCCTCTTTCTCTCCCAAACCCTGGTGGGTCCCATTGCTTTCTCTTCCAACTTGCTTCCCGCACTTATCCTAAATGGCTGTTCAATACTAACAATAATGAGACAAAAAAAAGAAACAATTTGAATTAAAAGAGAGAGAAAGATAATAACTAGGGAAAAAACCCAAATCTCCTCCCTAAAAGTAAACATAACTCCAGGTCTGTCTTCTGATCTTTATAACTGTCTCCCCATTGGTCTTGGGAGAATTGCAGGAAGGGTCACTCCTAGTCTGAAGTCTATTTTAGGGAATTCTCAGGGGCTTTGTGTCTTTGCTGGGTTCCTGCTGCTGATCCGTGATGTTCCCTTCTTGGCCTACCTTTCTGTAAAGGGTTCAGACCGGAGTAACACCCCTCCATGAGTCCTGAGAAATTTTAGCAATGACACAGCAGACAAAGAGTTGATTACTAAAATCTAATCTCCACCCTTGTAGTCTGCAGAAAGAGGAAAACAGTTAACCCCCGAGGAGGTGGGTAAAAGACCTGAACAGAAGTTTCACTAGGGAGAAGACCTAAATAGCTAATAAACATATGAGAAAATGCTCCCGATCATTAGCTATCAGAGAAATGCAAATTAAAATAACCGTGAGATACCCTCTAATACTCTTGAGGATAGCCCAAATCAGAAAACCTGAAAGCAGCAAATGTTGGAGGGGATATGGCAAGATAGGAACTCACCTCCAAAACTGGTGATCATGTAGATAGGTACAGCCTCTATGGAAAGCTATCTGGCGATATTTAAAGCAAATGAAAATTGAGCTACCGTAAGACTCCACTAGCCCTTTACTGGGCATATACCTAGGAAAGTTAAGAAATAAACTAAAACCAGTGATATGCCCTCTTTATTGCAGCACAATTCACAATTGCAAATAATTGGAAACAACCTATGTGTCCATCAATAGAAGAGTGCATTAGAAAAGTCTGGCACATACACGCAATGGAGCACTATGCATCACTAAAAAGCACTGATGATCAAATGAAGTGCATCTTTTTATGGGAAGAGTTGGAGAAATGATGTTAAGTGAAGTTAGCCAATCACAAAGGGACAAGTGCAACATAAATCCCTTAAGGTAAATATAATGGACATAGTAGTTAAAGAAAAAAGCCACATATTTTACACTGTATGAATTGAGGTTCAGGCAGTGGGATGGGAGGCAGACCAAACCCAAGGAAAAGGGAAAGGAGGAAGAAAGAGAGGGGAAACCTGGAGATGATGGCACTGAGAGAACAGGGTGTTAACTCATTCAGCAGGAGAATTGGGAGTATGCATGCAGAGCCCACCATGGAGCACCAAACCTTGAGGGTAACGTAACCACATGAAGCCACACATGGAAAGAGTGGCGTTAGGACTGGCTTCAATAAGAGCCAAACTAGTCCCCTCCCTAGAAGTATGTGCTACAGGGGTCAACACTAAACCTATAAGTTGAGGACAGCAGCCAGCCTGCCATACTCACATGGATGCAAACCGAGATGGACAAAGCAAGGGTGAGGGTCCAGACCCCATATCAACACACCAAATCTGGGGTACGAAGTCCATGCATGAAGCAGCTATGGCAGAAAGAGGACTGTATGGTGGACACCAGTCCGAAACATGATATCCTCTCACTGGAACTTATCACAACAGTGTTTTCTCTCTTTTAATGTCCTCTCTCTTATAATTTTTGATTTCAGAAATATTTCAGATTTATTTTAAAAATAAGTAGGCTATATTTTGAACTTTCAGTTATATTCCAACTTATGAAATGTGACTAAAGCAAGAGTAATGACTATCATTGTACATTCAATATAGATTTTGGTACTATGAATTCATTAAGGACTGCTACTAAGTTGCATGAGAATTATAACTGCTGAAGTTTGGGGACTACTCAGATTAGCATATGTGTAAGAACTTGGATAAGGTTACTGTGGAAGAAGGGATAGGGAGTAGAGGGAACAGGAAGTGAGGCAGGGTCAGTTTTGAAATTAACAGGGACTCAAATGGACAATATAGATGGCTATATTTGAAGACTTTAAGTCTAGCTAAGTGGAATATAATGTGATGAAAGAAATAGGTGGAGACTAGATAATTTCAAAATATAACACCATAAGTATATTTAAATGTAGTATCTTAAGTGTCAATTACTCAAAATTAATCATATATTCACAGAGTTTTGAACTCTGCTTGTGTGTTAGTCCAGGTAGACTAGAGAAACAGATTCATAAACATGCATATGAATATAAAGGTTTAAAAAAAGAGGAATAGAACATTGAGAAAGCATTCCAACCTAGTCCAGTCCAAGGTCCCAAGTCCAATATTAGCCCATATGTCCAATACCAGTCTATAAATTCTCCTTCCAACTTATAAAGCACATGCAATGACACCAGGACAATCACAGACCAGTGAGTGCAGAGTCTTGTGTGTCTGGAGGCAGTAGAAACAGCATGAGCATCGTAGCACTAGCAGGGGTCTCCATGTGGCTTCTCTGGCCCCAGAGGTTTGGCTCCATCAGGGCAAGCGCATGTGGCCTCTCCTCTGACTCCTCTAGTCTCCAGGAATCAGGATCAATCAACATGCTGTCATCTTGTCTTTTCAGTTGTTCATCTCTTGGAGGCGGAGTCAAATCTCTCTTCTCCAATTGGGAACTCCACCCCTAGACCCCCAATCATGAAATTGACATGAGTACATGACTGCCACAGCTTACAACTGAAGAAGCATTGTATAAAAATGGATTATGGAATAAAATATACTTTTTTCTTAATCATTATTTCTGACTGAACTTGGATTTAATATTATATATCTTAAAGACAGCCAAGTATTTTTGAAAACATTTGATTTTATAACATAGCAAGGCCCATCTATGAAATTTATGATAGGCAATGGTTTTACTTCCAGAATTCTGTTACCAAACACAAATGAGTAAAGAAAAGAACAGTTAGTGTAAGCTCACATCATAGGTACAGTAAACACAGTACAACCAGAAAAAAATTTAAAAATGAATAGAAAATTTCTAACATTCTCTATTTATTATTTTAAGAAACTTCTTTAAATTAATGTGCAAATTGGTCTGCTAATCAACTGTGGCATACATCTCTTTATTAAAATGTAAAATGTTTAAAGTTTAGCATTATAAAAGTGACTCAAAGCTCATCAGTAGTCAATTAGACACCTCCCTCTCTCAATGGCTATGGGGAAGAGGAGAGCCAATCAGGGTGCATTATAGTACCAATGAACTACACAACCTTCCTCTATTTCTTTAATGCTTCCTCTCCTAGCACCCCCCACTAGCATGACCCTTATTCTATTTTACCCATCTGGCTAGACGAGAACATGTATGCTGGTACTGATAAGAGTTCAAATCACAAGGAATCCGGAACAGATAACACCCTCAAGATGAATAAGGAGAGCAACAATTCTAGAAGGATAAGAGGTGGAGGAGTGGGGGGGAGAAGGAGGAACCAATCACAATGATTGGCGACAGACAGCAGAAGAGTGGTTGAAATGAGACAGCAGTTGGTGCGAGATATGAAAAAAGAGAATAATTGATAAATTACCAAGGGGGCATGGGGGGAGGGAAAATGGGAGAGGTAGAGAAAAACAATCAATGGGAAATACAATCAATGGGAAATATCCAAACAAAGCACATTTATAATTATAAATGTACCTTGGTTCCTGTTAGAGTTTATAATTATCTTTGTTCCTGTTATATTTCGTAAGTCCAGTTTTGAGGATAGTATTCTAATTTAACTATTTTAACATAAATCAGTTTACTGTCTGCCCCTCACCTAATGATGACCATAACATAGAAGTCTGTGTCAAAATTTCTGTTGTATGTAGCTTTATTTTAAGGTTAATTTCTCAGTATCCTGGAGAATGCTGCCTCACTGTGGATAAATTCAGAACCATTGATCCTGGACAATTGATTAGTTACAGCAAATACTTTTTTCATATTATATATATATATTTATAATATATTACATGCTGTTGAGTATATCTGATTAGATTTAGAATTCTCAGAAACAGAATTGACACATTAAACACTAATGACCAAAGATCTGAGATGTGGAATGACGTCAAGAACATCCTATATGAAAAACTCAAAAGGTTACTAAAAGGACAAGAAAGAAAAGAACAAAGTAGATCTAGGAAGACACTCTGAAATTTCCTCCTTAGCACAGAGCAACTAAAGAAGATGGGAGAAATGATAAAGTAAAAATGTTGAAAAGAACATTTTAAAGGTTAGTTTGAGAAAGAACATTATAATGTGCAAAGATTTAGAATTCAAAAAGAAAACACACTCAGCACATCTCAATTTTAAAGAACTAAAGAAAAAACATTCAACCCTTGAATTGCAGCATCAAAAGCTTCCATGGACAAAATATTGAATTATTCATGAATCTTCAAAAGAATACAAAAGTTACGCAAAATATTGTACCCCAAAGAATCAAATGACATTCCACCATTTAAGGAGGTAGTATGAGACCAAGAACTTGGATTGAAGCAAGAAGTCCAATTGTGCTGGAAGCATTATGAAAAGCAAGTGTGTGCTGACGTAGCAGCTACAAGTTGGGATTCTAACAAGTCAGTGTTCAAAACCAATAGTGCCCTTTGGGAGAAAGATGGGACTTTCTACTCCCATAAAGAGCTATAGTCTCGGAACTCACAGTTCGACCCTGTCCTGTGGGTCACTATGAATTAGAATTGACTCCAAGGCAGTGGTTGAGGAATTGATGAAATTGGAATTGATGGGATAGGTATCAAAATGCCTAGATAAACTGATCCAGTGCTGGAAAGAGTCACTGTTCTATGCCAAGAAATTGGGAAAATTGTGAGCTACTTGGACAACCAACTAGAAGAGAATCATATTTATGTTCATTCTAAATGAAAGCTATCCCCAAAATGTGTGGGGATTATTGAACACTATCATTAATATTATATGAAAATAAAAATTGATGGTAATTCAAATATAGTTGTACATAAACAGGAAATTATCAGAAATTCAGGCCAGATGCAGAACAGAATTTGGAAAGAGCGATTATTGTTGATGTCAGATAGATTTTGACTGAAATTAGAGAATACCAGAAAGATTTTGACTTAGGTTTTGTTGATTATACAAAGGCAATTGATTGTGTGGATCTTGACAAATTGTCAATAACTTGGAAGAACAAGAAGACTAGAACCCTTAATTGTGCTCACTAGCAAAATACGTAGATGAAAAGACAGTCATTTGTAAAGAACTTCGAATAGTTTTTCATTCAAATGTAGGGAAAGTGTTCATCGAAGATGTTTGCTTTCACCCTCTTTGTTCAACTTATGTGCTGCATAAAAGAATCCAAAGAACTGGACTCTATGAAGAACATGACATAGGATCAGAGGAAGTTTCACTAACAACCTTAGTTTTACGGATGACACTTACAGCTGCTTGTTGAAAATGAAAAGGACTTGAAGCACTTATGTTAAGGATAAAAATTACAGTCTTCAGTATGGACCAAAATTCAATGTAAAGAAAACAAAATTCCTTACAACTGTAACAATAGACAACTGTGGGAAGCCGAATGCTCTTCCCATCCCTCAGTGACCCTTTTATTGACCTTTTGTATTGTAACGGCTTGTGGGCAAGATAACCTTTGAATCCATGGGTTCACCTAATTAGCCTGCAGACCTGTTGAGTTTACCTAATTAGCATGCGGACCTGTTTGTGCTCACCTAATTAGCATGCGGACTTGTTTGAGAACTGTTTCCCACCATTTCCGCCCCCCCCCCGCCGTTTCTTTGAAGCTATATGTATGATTGGCTGATTATCCCTACCCCTCATTTCCATAAGTTGTACCTCCCCTTCCTGTTGTTAGCCTATATTAACCCTGCCTTTTGGCTCAATAAACGAGACTTGATCAGAGTCCTGTCTTGTCTCCATTTCTTGTGTCTCTTGCAGCTAGCTATTCGAGCTTTACAACAGAGCACCTAAGTGTCACAGCTCAGTGTTGCAGCGCAGCATTATTGCTCAGGGTTATAGCTCGAAAGTGGCATCTCTCCAACTTCATCAGCGAGCTGACCACGTTGGGCGCCAGTTGATCCGACCCACGGATCAATCAATGTGGATTCCTGAAAGGGGGACTGGGAATGGAGAGGGCAAGAGACGCGAGAAATGGAGACAAGACAGGACTCTGATCAAGTCTCATTTATTGAGCCAAAAGGCAGGGTTAATATAGGCTAGCAACAGGAAGGGGAGGTACAACTTACGGAAATGAGAGGTAGGGATAATCAGTCAATCGTACACATAGCTTCAAAGAAACAGCAGGGGGAAAAATGGCGGGAAGCAATTTTCAAACAGGTCCGCATGCTAATTAGGTGAGCACAAACAGGTCTGCATGCTAATTAGGTAAACTTAACAGGTCTGCAGGCTAATTAGGTGAACCCATGGATTCAAAGGTTATCTTGCCCACAAGCCGTTACAATACAAAAGGTCAATAAAGGGGTCACTGAGGGATGGGAAGAGCGTTCAGCTTCCCACAGGCAACAATATGATAAACAGGAAAAAAAAAAAGTCCAGCCAAATTGTTGAGAATTTCATTTTGCTTCAATCTATAATCAACAATCACGGAAGTGGTAGTTAAGAAATGAAAGGACATTGTTTTGGGTAAATATTTCAAAAAGAACATCTTTTAAGTCTTAAAGAGCAAATCTGTCACCTTCAGAACCAGTGTTTCTGATCCAAGCCATGATATGTCAATAGCCTTATAGGAATGTAAGAGCTAAACAATAAATAATAAAGACTGGAGAAAAGATTGATAGTGACCTATTTTTGACTTCAGAGTTGTCACTACTCTTCAGTTATTTTGTTTCCTCTTTTCTGAAGTCAATTCTGTGAAAAGATGAAGTATGGAAAGGCAACCTTTGGCTTGGCTTGTTCCCTGTTAGAGAACTATAACTTCACCCTACACTTGGGACTCCCATTACCCATTTATTTTAGATATTACCTTATATGTGACTAAACAGGACTGTCTTCCCTTCTCTCTGGCATAGTTTTTACCTTTTTTTCCATTTACTCTTTGTGGTAGTTATGTAATCTATTGTCACTTTGAGACTTAACAGTGGATGTGTGGAGTGTAGCCTGTGAATCAGGTCACAGTGTAATGCTCTCCTTTGGAGGTGCTAGGGAGAGAAATAGCTTGCTGTAGGTGGGACACATGAACTCTCTTTGGGAGATATTCCAACTGACAAGACACATAGAGCCCACCGAGCTGGTAGAGTCAGTTAGAGTCCCCTGCCAGCACTGAGATGCTTGCACCACCACTGGATCCACAAGACTTTCCACCTACTGGCCTGTGATCTTCCTGCATTTGGTGTCATCGCATGTGTTTTCTGAGCCTGAAGAGGACTTTCTAGATTGGGATTGGAACATATGGGCTAATATCGGTCTTGATCTGGACTGAACTGGGATATTTTCTCAATATTCATTTGCTCTCGTATACAAGGCTCTTTATTACACACATATGAGTGTCTATGTGTATTTGTTTCTCTAATCTATGCAGATTAACACATTCTTTGTGTTTTGTTGTTAATTGACATTTTTGGCTGTACATACCTATGCATAATAAAAATCATAACAGAATCCTCATTATGAGTCATGTGTTAATGGAAAAATGTTATTTGTTAATCTGTACAGGAAAATCAGATTCTTCAGTGTTTATGGAGAAAAGCTCACTGGCACAATGCATCATGTGTGTGTGTCTATAGTGATACTGACATATTACCAAAGTTTACAGAGCAAGTGAAAGAAAAAAAATCCAAAGGATGCTATCAGACCAGGTGACTCATTATGTCAGCACCTCCCCACGTGCCTCTTCTCTATGCAATTTCCTCAGCCACAAGGAAATATAATTCTGTTCAGTGGTAGAATCCCACTTTTGTGTTCAGCAACTTTTCCCTTAAGTTTACATTTTTTGTCCCATGCCCTTATTAAGTGCTATAACTTAAATATATTTATATACAGAAAACTTAATATATACTTATTTAATAAATAATTTTATTCCAGGGCTCTTACAGGTCATATAACAATCCATACATCTGTTGTGTTGAGCATATTGGTACAGATGTTGTCATCATCCTTTATCAGGGGTGGCTGGCCTCTGATATACTCACAGCAAGATTTCAACAGGCAGTTGTGCAGTGATAATGATTATTTATTATAATAATGATATAGAGATCATGACAGAGAGAGAAAGGAACAATAAGAGTCAGACATACATCACATTAGGGTAACATGCTCACCTCTGCCCAGTATGGTGGTCCATGTGGAGATGGAGAGGGAAAGGGAGTTACAAGATGAGGGAGAGTAGCTGAGAGCATCTGGCACTCTGGGACAGAAGGGAGGCAGGAACAATGGTCAGGAGTGAAGGTGGCGAACATTAATTTTCCCCCTTTAAGTAGCCTAACAGGGCACATAATTTCTCTAGTCACCGGTCAGGACATGCCGTGAGCTGGCGCTGTCTTAAGGACTGTAAGATGATAATAGCTTAGGAATGACTCATGATTAAGAGTAGAGGAATGCGATGAGGGACTTCAGACTCCCGTGGGTAGGTGAACAGGTCAATATTGTTAGGGGTCATTGACAATGACTCTTGAATCCCACCCATAGGTCTCGAGGGAAGCAGATCACCATCCTAACATGAATCATGCAAAGCCCTCAGATAACTGGGAGCATCAGGGGGAATAGCTACTTTAGTCAGCTTCAAATGCTGGTAAATAGGTGGCTTAATATTGTAGAGTATATGATGTGGAAAAGTCCTGTATTCATCCCACAATCCTTTTCAAGACATTTTTAAAAAAAATTTGAGCCCTTGGTATCAGCTCACTTCCCCACCCCCCCACCCCAACCTCCTAATCTAATGAAACCTTGATAACTTATGTTACTATTGTTTTCATATCTTGCAGTTTGCTGCCTCCTTTCAGCCATGTTTCTGTTGTTCATCACCATTTTTTTCTAATCCTGCTACTCATCAGCATATCTATATCTACATTCATGCTTTTTTAAGTTATCTTTTCATTGACTTAATTATGAAGCATCCTGCATTGGGATAATAGAGTTAGTCTGCTTTATTGTTTTGAAAATTCTTCATGGGTTAGTATCTCATAATTTAAATTGCCGTTTTATTCCATATACAAAGAGGGTGTGTTACTATGTGCACTTACATAATAGCACAGAAGTATCAGTCTGCTTATTTTTAAGATCCATTATTAATTGGGAATTAATGCATGGATCATATCACTCTATATTTCAGTCACTTCAAACAGACTTGTACAATTGCTACCACAGTTAGTTTCAAAACATTTTTTTTTCCTTGCTGGACTCCTTGACATCCTCTCCCTTTCCCCTCCATCCCCCAAAGCAGTGTCCTCCCCTCCACTGCAACCTTTATTCTATGTGCTGCCCCTATAGGTTTGTCAATCCTGGATTTCCTTTACCAAAAAAAGAAAAAAGAAAAACATACAGCAAAACTTCAAGAGAGTGATCCCAATGACATAACACTTCTGAGATAAAGCCTAATATGAACAAACAAAAACAAAACAAAAGTAGGGAAAATGTTGAAAACTGGATTAGACCCAGCATGCCTCAGTACCAGTTTTAGCTGTGTGAGTCAGGGTTTAGATTTTTGACCTTCTATACTCATCTCTCCAATGCACTTTGTTAGGAACTGCTATCCTCTCATCTCTCTCTTATGCACATAGATCACGGAAGGCTATTTAGTGCTCACAAATGTATTTTGGACCGCTCACTATCATCCTATGTTCTGCAAACTAGATTCTCACAATTCAGGCTCTGATCCGAATTCCTCCTTCAACTTCAGATGATATGTTTTATAATCTTCCGGGGACTGATGATGGTGTGCTTCTTCCATGTGGACTTCATTGGCATCTCACTTAGAAAGCTGCTTGTTTGGAGATAAGTGGTAAGACCCCAGACAGCATTATAATGGATAGCTGGGCACCAACTACTTCCTTTTCCACATTTTGCTCTAGAACCCATTTCTTCTGTGTTCGCATAGGGTACTAACAAGCAGAGCCATGATGGAAGAACTCATTGTTTCTAAGTTGGGGCTAGCATTTAGTGTTAAGCCCCAAATCCATTCCTGGGTTTATGCTTTTGTTTATTTATATCAGACTTTGGTCCCCTTCCAAAAGCTCCTTGTTAATTTATGCTAGAGAGTCATCAATTTTGCCCCTGGGATATAATGCCTTTGATTATCACCTGACATTAATTTTTAAAACTCTGTTGAGAATTACTCACTTGTACACAGTCAACCCTTTCATGGCTGGACACTATTTGCACAAGCAATAGTAGTTAATTTTTAGGGAAATTGACAAAAACAATCACTAAGTATATGAGTGAGAGGTTTGCATGATAATACATATCTTAATACTGCATGCAGGACATTGATGTAGCAAGACCATGTTTGTCTGCCTAGCAATGATTCATCCCTCTTGGTACAGCTGCCTTCTGCTTCCTCAGACAGCAGGTCATTTTGTGCTCACGTCTCGAGGTTACAAGTGTGTCTGAGGTAGTGCCCAGTTCATCCAGTGGTGTTTCCACACCAGATGTCACTGATGCAGCCTCTGGAGCACGCTGTCTGTCTTGATGATGGATCCAGGATTCAGTGTCCCACAATTCCAGACCTGAGTCACCAGGATGCACCCAGAAGCCCCGGTCAATGTGCCCCGGTTGACGCATACCAGCAAAGACACTCCTCTCCCTATGGCCCACCAAAGACACTCCTCCACTACCAAAGATACTCCTCTCCCTATGGCCCCTCCTTTTCAGTTATTTCCCTCGCCCTGCCCCACTGCAAGTTGGTCCTCCTGTTTTCCCTAACAACAAATAATGAACGTATGTTTTTCCAGACATGTTTTCTCCCTTTCCCCGCTCCTGATGATTTTCTCACCAGTAACCCTCATCCATCTGATGGGATTTCCTACCCGTCTGGGGGTCCTCAACATACAACTCCATGAATTCCACTCAGTAGACAGCATCCCCTTCCCCTCCCTTGACCATTTTATCCCAGCTGACGCGAGGCACCCTCCAGCAAAGTGGCCTTTACAATACTTGCCCAGAGCAGATGGTGTTTGGTTCATTGGTACCTGTCAGGCTCTTTACCACGCTGTCTGGTCCCCCTACCCAGCAGACTGGATGCTCTACCACCGTGAGCTTGGAAAAATGGATGTAGTGGCAGCAGTGCTTGTGAGAATGTCACGACGATTATGGAATATTTTGTTCTGCTGTACACAGAGTTCAGTTATATGTGTAATAACTTGACAATATTTAACAAAAAGAACAATTTCTGTAAGTGATAAAATGCTCTTTGCTTTGGGTTTTGACAAGCACCCATGAACCATGGAAAAGCAAAATTGCTAGCTTAAAAGCAGGGTTAGATTGCTTATTAATCATGACTTTATTCTTTTTGTCCAATTTTTTTATGGCATAAAAAACCCCCATTGCCTTAAAGATAATGACTACACATGACAACAGTCTAGAATGGAGCAGGTATTCGCCGTATGGCTTCGAAGGTTGCCAACGTCTTTAGCGAGGCAGACCGCCATGCCTTTCTTCCTCAGAACATAAGAGTGTTCTTCGTCGACCCACTTGCAGCAGAATGTGTGGTTATTGGGTTTACAGTTCATTGAAAATAGCTGTAGAACAGTTACCGAGATAGAAATTTAGACATCAATGGAACCTAAGAATTTCTTTTTGTTACAGTTCCCAGTTACTAACTTTGGCCCACAAATGGTGCCATTATTTTATCACAAGAGATTAGATTTCCCCCATTTTTGAGTTTCGTATATACAAAATCACATAACGCCTGTTGTCTTTTATTCAAGATCAGCCTGTGTTTTTTCACCATTATATGTAGAAGTAGTTTCATCCTTGTACTGTATTTACTTTGTATATAACATTGTATGATTTTATGAGCTTTTAGTTACATATCATACTTTCTGCTATCAATATTATCATTTTTATATTTCTATTATTCTGCCTAGAGGTAGTAGGGTATTTTGTTTGAACTTATTTGTGCTTATTATAGCAAGCAATATAGGATGTACATTCATTTAGTGTTATGTTAACTTGATCTGTTCCCTCTAGGGCTATTAGAGAATGTATTGTCATCATGTGGTAGAACATCATGATGGGGTTCCTTTGACAAAATCACTGGCACTCTTTGAAAAAGGTTTACACTTTCAGGGGACTACAGGCATCATATTTTTCTGTATTGTCCAGAGCCATTGAAGCAGTTCTGACTCATATCTACCTGATGTACAACAGAATCAACAACTTCTCGGTCTTGGGCCATCGTCAAAATTGTTGTTTCATTTGAACCCATTGTTGCAGTCACTGTACCAGTCCATCTTGTTGAGGGTCTTCCTCTTTTCTGCTCCCCCTCTACTTTATCAAGCATAATGTGTTTTTCAGGTGGTGGTCTCTCCTGATAATATGTCCAAAGCATGTGAGGTGAAGGGCAGTAGAATACTGGGTGGATCACTTAGTGTCAAGAACTCTGAGGAGTCTGCAATTTAGCCTTAATTGTCAGCTAATAATTTAGCCTTCCCAGATTTTAAAAGTGCTGGCCAAAGTCAGATATGGTGAGTATTTTATCACTGAGAGAGAGAGAGTTCATGTTAGGTGTTGTCAGATTCCTACATAAAGTCACTCTGTCCAACAGAATGAAATACTCCCTAAGTCTCTGCCATCCGCACAATGACTGCTGTTTTGAACCCCGTGCTGTCAACGTATCGCAGGAAGGTTCTTTCTCTTTTTTCTGACTCTCTATGAAACATCACGTTATTTCCTCGGGACTGATCTCTCCAGATAATTTGGATAAAATAAGTGAGATGAATTCTCAGCATGCTCACTTTTAAGAAGCTGTGGTATAAACATATTTGACTGGTTCTCCATCCCTCCTTTACTCTGAATGATTATGAGGAGGGACAGTTGATATAGATGCAATCAGCTGCGTTACATAGTATGGATCCTGAGCTTTGAGAACCCAGATGTTTCATAGTGGACACTAAGAAAGTTTGTCTTTAGCTCCAAATAGCAGCACTATCTCTATCTTTTGCAACTATAAGGAAATCTGCTGTACTCTACAGCAGTGGTTCTATACCCTCCTGATGCCACCACTGTTTCATATATTTCTTCATGTCATGGTGACACCCACATCATAAAATTATTCTTGTCACTACTTTATCACTGTCATTTTGCTACCGTTATGAATTGGACCACCCCTGTGAATGGGTCTTTTGACCCCCAAAGGGGTGGTAACCTACAGGGTAGGAGCCATTGGTCTAGAGTGACCCACCCCTAATTTCAATAGTGTTATCTAAGCAAGCATTCTTGAACTAATTCTCAAATAAAGATAATCAGATCTTTGCTCACCAGATAAGCAGAAATGAACAGACTTTTTGTCTGCTAATGATATCTACTGCTTCTTTTCATATGGTTTTGGGTTCTTAAAATTTTCCCCACCTGTAAACACTGTCAGTCAGTCTTATTAATCCAACCAGTAGAGAGTGTGATTAAGGTTTCCCAATATTTTTATAGCATTTAGTTATAGCTGTCATAAAGGAAGTGCTAAGCATTAAGATAAGTAGTGTTAACGTCAATTGTGACATGCAGGAGCCAGGAATCAATCTAGTTCAAACTGGTTTACCCTCTGGCAGCTGGCATCAGGCTCTTACAGAAGAAAAAGGTGAAAGTAACTTGTCAAGAAATTATCAGGGAAGACTTTTCAATTTTTCTGAATAGATCTTTAAAGCCTTCTACGTTATCATTATATTACATAACAAGCACTCAAGAGAAGAGATGATTTCCTTCTGAGGAAAAGTATATGCTTTCCTAAGGTGTTTGGAGCCATAAAACAAGTAATGTTAGCATCAGGATGGTTTTTAAGTTTATCCTTTACTTGGCTATTCCACTGCCCAACAACAGGTTACTTGTCATTTAGGGAGCATGGGAAACCTTGACTACCTACTATTAAGTGATAGTTAAGAAACTTCATGTACCAAAAATATAAATAAAAGCAGAAAAACTGATGTCATCATGGTGTGATCTAAGTCAACCCTTCCCAGTGGAAAATGACATTGTCCCTTGAAAGTGTCAGCAGCAGTAAGGACCTGTTACATTGCCCTGAAGGAGAGTCCAAGGTCTGTGATAGTGAATAGTAGGTAGGAGTGAAGGGGAGCAAAGGTCTGTGCAAAGCAACTCTCACAAAGGTTCAAATGAGGACAGCTTTTGAAGTAAAGTGCCTAGTGTGTCTTGATTACAAACAGAATGTCCTTTTACTTCATGCCCATATGTAATGGTGGCTGTGAGACCATGCCCAGTGCACTGGGGATCTCAACAGCAGTGACTACATGTGTGGTGCAGATGCAATTAGTGGTTTGATTCCAGTTGGTCTCATCAAAGAATGGGCTTTTCTAGTGGTCAGCTACATGAGCGACTTAGATGTTTTGGTGATAACAGCAATTTGTTGCTACAGTTTCTAGCACACAAAACAGACGGCTTTTTGCCGGCCAGGAGTTTTGTTTGCTTGCTTTTAAGTGACAATAGAAGGGGCTTGAAAATTGGCAAAAACCCAAAGCAAATGAACATTTAACAAGGCTCATCAGTGGATGTATTGCTAAGAGTAGTCCTGATTATTAACTATTGAGCAGAGTGACATGTTCACTATTATGGGATGATCAGGCAGCTCTGGATTTCGGTTTAGCCAAATCATCTGTGAACTGGTCCCTAGAGTTTTAGGCCAATCTCTCTGAATGAAGGACTCTATTGAGGCCCCAACTTTGCTGTAAATGCTGGAGTATTATGTAATTAATTTCCCCCCAGAGCTGCCAATTTTCATATACAGATGAGGGCACTAGAACCCAGACAGCTGCCATCTTGGATAGAGTATTGCTATTCTACAAGAAGTGCTTTGTTGTGCTTTCCTCCATTGTTAGTGGTTAAGTTCGAAGGTTTATTTATTCCAACATTTTTCCCACAGGAACATATTGGCAGAGTTTAACCTGTCAATCAGCTTGCAGCTTGATTGGAGGCCTTGAGAGATAAATGGCTGTGGAGGCCATTCTCTCTCTCTGCTCCAACTTCATGTTGGCGGGACACATTAAAACAGGCTGAAGTGGGCAAGAGTCCTGGAGATGCTTTCAGCACCTCGAGATTCACAAGACTGCATCACTGGCTTGTGATCCTCCTGCATTTTGCATCCTTGCAGGTAGTTTGTGAGTCCGAGGAGGGATTTATGGACTAGTTTTGGCCTCCTGGGCTAAAATAAAACTTCCACATTTAATCTGGTCTGGGCTGGGATGTTTTCTTAATATATGGTGACTCTCGGATAGGAAGCTCTTTCTTTTTCATATATGAATATCTCTGTGTTGGTTACTCTGGTCAACCAAGCAAAATAAGGCTATCAGGTGGAGGTGTCCTAGAGGACATAAGGGACAGGTATCTATTTTACCAGAAGCCCATGGCATACCAATAGCTGTTGCTTTGTGGTCGTATGTCAGGGAGCTTTATCTTGACTTGCGCTTAGCCAGAAGTCTGAGCAGTGACAGTAGATTCATCTGGGTAGTGACAAGTCCAAAGCCAATGGTCCTGAGGAAGGAGCTTGCTCCCTTTGTCAGAGCTGGAAATGCGCACAATCATTAATCTCAAACATTCGCTGCCCAGAGGGGTCATCAGAGTTCTGAGGTTTACACTGAGAATGACACAGTGTGCTAGAGAGCTTCGCACTTCAAATTATTTTGGGGGATCCCATTCAAAGATCTTGATTCTCATGTTAGCTGTTATGAAACACTTGGTACAATGATTAGAAGAAGTATATATTGTTTCCAAATACTCAAAATGTTCCAGAAGATTCTTCATTGCCTTTTACTTAATTGGAAGCTTAACAGACAATAATTTCCCCCAGACTGTAGAGATACAAAAGGTTCATAGACAATTATCTTCTGACTCTTATAAATTTCAAACTTTCAAACATTTCTGCCTTTTAACTAACATTTTGCCACCATAAAATGGACATATAATGATATGGACCAGATGTGTATAAAATCCCTACCAGTCAGTAGGTAGTCAATAAATGAATTTCAGTAGTGCTATATATATAGCCTTCAGTTAGAATTCAGTATTGGTATGAAGCAACTGACCATATTATTTCCAGCAATGCAACCTTATCTTATCTTTCATGATTTGTTGCTGATTGTGAAAATATCTTCCACTTAAATTTAGAATTTCAAAATCTTCTTTTAAACACCAACACATACCACTTCATCTGTATGCATGTTTAGTTTAAATATAAACACATACATAAGATATTGATACATAATGTTACTACAAAATAAACAAAGCATCTTGAGACTGGGTTGCAAGATGATAAAAGGGTTTGAGTATAAATACATATACAAATATATCTATATCTTCATATTTACCTATTGTACACACACACACACACACATACACACTAGGAGACAGATGGAATGATATAGTCTCCAAAAAGCTGTCTCTTCAGGGGGAGTGAGGACAGCATTCTATAAATCTGTGACTAAAAGTGGTATAAGTGCCAGGGCTCTGGACCTCTTAGACCAGTGGTTCTTAACCCGTGGGTCACAACACCTTTGGGGCTTGAGCAACCTTTTCACAGGGATCACCCAATTCCTAACAGTAGCAAGATTACAGTTATGAAATAAAAATGAAAGTAACTTTATTGTTGGGGGGGTCATCACAACATGAGAGTCACCCCATTAAGAATGTTGAGAACCGCTGTCCTGGAACCCTCAAACTAGTCTTACATCATGGTGACGAAAGCAAGCAGAAATGAGCTAACAGCAAGTGAGAGCACAGTCGTATGGAGCCTTACAAAGCTCTTTTTTTCTACAGCCCACCATTAAGAGTAGCTTTTCAACCCAGTGGTCACCCCACCATGTAACTTGGATGTTCTCTGCAAGTTCAAGGGGCTTTGAGTCAGATTCAGGGAAGGGCTGAGATCTTGAATGAAGAGCAGATGGGAAGAGAAGGTTTCTGTTGCCCAATATTCTGTTTATCATTAGGCTGTGATACTTTCTTGGCTTTGGTCAGTCTTTGTGTGATTCTCACAGAGAGTTTTAACACAGACACTGATTTTTGCTCCGTTGAAAGTCAATTTACTATCGGACAGAATTTACCCAGCTTTTTATCCTGCAGGTCTTACAAGAAACACATCATCCTTGTTCTTTATTTTAGCACTAGTTGTTGAGGCTAGGGGCAAGCCACTAAATACTGGAGGGAAAGAGAGAACAGTGCCAATATCATTACAAAACAGAGTGGCATCAATCAGGAATCACTCAAGACATATAAAACATATTAACAATGAAGTCCATACTTTCTAAATTCACTTGATTTGCCTACTCAATGTGTGTATGTGTTTATATTAAAATAATTGTTCTTATTAGAAATAATTCTACAGACACTTTATAATTTTTATACAAAGCTGTTTCCTTTTCTTCATATTCATTTTTGTAATCTATTTATTCAAGAATTCACTGAGTATAACACTAAATCATTAATTATTTTAAAAATCTTGAGCTGATACTGACAAGCTCTAAGGGAAAAAATGACTGACTAGATACTAGCAATATAATTATGGAGACTTATAAAGTGAAACAAGAAACTATCAAGTGTAAAGTAATGCTTAGGAGGTAGTGCATGAGTTGTGAACTACAGAGAATGTCAAGTGAGATTATAAGTGCTGAAGAAAAGTGGAATTTATGAACATTTATGAGCATTTTGATGCATTTCAAATAATGAGAGGCACACAATTGCTCAGAATGTATCTGAGCTGAAAGTATTGTGTCTAGGTGAATATCTCGCCATTAGGAAAGCTGCTGCAGTAATGCTTGTCTACCTTTATATCCTTGAATATTAAAAAAAAATCTCATGATTGATCCTGATATGAATTTTAGGTTGGACTTTGAACTGGCATTGATTATAAGTTGATTAGCATTTGCGTGCATTTTCCTTTAAGTAGTTTTTCACTAGGGAATGTTTAACCAGTCATGAGTTCCATTTTTAGCACCTTCCTTATCCCTTATCCCTAAATAAGGATACATGATTAATTCCTGCCAGTGCAATATGAGGTGGTAGAGACAGAAATAATTTTTAAATTCAAAGGACTCCAAATCCTAGTGTATTGCTCATACATGCCTGGGTTTATTTGATATAAAATATGTTTAAACATGTCTCCATAATAGGTGTATGGCTGCAGACACATTTTCTCAGTGATACATTTATCTTTTTCTCATACAGATGACTTCAAAACAATTTAAAAGATCCAATCAAAACATTACTTTCAATGGAGATTGCTTGGCTGGTTAAATTAAAGACAAAGCATCAACTAAGGAAGTAAGGGCACTTTGGGATCCCAAAGTTGTAATTTTGATAGGTTTTCTCAAAGAAAATGGAGTGATCATGGGAGTTATTAAGAAAACTAAAGACTGCATTGGGAAGGAAGGGCAGTTTTACAAAGGACCCCCACCCCCACCCCACCCCCATTACGGCAATGCACGTGCTCATTCTGTAGGGGAAGCCAGGGCTGTCCTATCAGAATTTCACCAACAAGCCTCCCTCCAAACACCCTGAGTGTGACCTTTATGACATCTTTTTGATCCCCAAACTTAATGAACATTTTTCTAAAAAAATAGGATATTACTGCCTCAAGGATGCCAAAACTGCTTCTTTTAAGTGATGAACATTGTGGAGTTCGGATTTTGTCCCAGAAGGATTAAAGAGATAGGATAAAGGACTCTGTGCAAAGCTAGATGGAGGATAAGCCAGGAATAATAACGCTACACTTTAATCCATTGGTTTATTAAAAGTTTCCATGATTTTTTAAAGAAATATTTAGTGAGCTACCTTTACATTTCCCAGTTTCTTTCCCTATTAACTGAGCAAGAGTGGATTCCACAAATGCGAAAACATATGAAAAGCACAAAATGGTAAGCTAAGTTTTTGAGTGGTCACATGGAAAGAGCTATATGAGCAAGTCATATCCTAGTGGTTTAAGCTACAGAGATTTTCGGAATTTATCCTTACCTTAATATATCTGTCTTAATTTATCCAGCAACTATGTTTTTAATCATAAGAATATCAAACCATCATATTTTTATTCTTTTCAGAAGAGAGCAATCAAAATTAGAGTTAATGTAATTTCATATGCAAAATGTCTTTTAATATTCCATCTTCTGAAAGTCAATGCTCTTACGTAGGAAAACAACCTTTTGGGAAATAAATTTACATATAGATGAAAAAAAACACGTTAGACTGGAAAACCAAATACCAGCCCCAGGATCTGAAGAATTGCATGCTGAGTGTTGTAAGAGAAACTTTGTGAAAAATGTTTATTTCTAACTTTGCTGCAAGGTGATTTAGAATGCTTTTCCTTCTTTTTTTTTATTTTTCTATAGCCTCATTTTCGGCAGTGTGCACTGCCTTTTAGCAGACAATTTAGCTGCTTCAGTAGATTTTATTGCTTCTTTCTAAATTTGTCAAGTCGTCCTTTGCCGATGGCATAAGGTAGAGCGGATGGCTAAAGAGAGGGCAGGGGAATTGCCTCGAGTTGTGATTGTTCTGTTTCCCTATGACACCCGAAGCCCTCAGTGTGAAGGCTTTTCTCAAGTGTTGTATTAACAAACAGATTCAGAGATTGCTGTGTTTTATTATTACTTGGCTGGCATATGGTGCCCGGAGCTTGTTTTTTTTTTTTTTTTTTGAGCAGTTGATATCTTTTGTCACAGTGTCCTTATGTTCTAAACATTCAGTGCTTTATTGATACTATGACAGTCGATTCTTAGAATGTGGGCTTCTTTATTCTTTTGCACTCTCCCTCTTTTATGCCATGTAACCACTGCTATACACATGCATTCATCCTTTCAAAAGACATAGGTCTATTTGAGTTAATTGGCATTTAAGCAAAAAGCCAACTCACTACTATTTTAAATGCTTGCAAGTTTGTGAAGCTTTTCGGGAGTGTATCCGCTCACCATTGTCTCCTGCGGTAAGTGGGTTTCATCTGTCCACCTTCATAACATGTAAACTCCACATCAGTGCTATCAAGTCGATTCTGGCTCATAATGACCTTGTAGAATAGAAAAGACTGCCCCTTTCGGTTTCTGAGACTTAAAAATCTTCATTGAGTAGACAGTCTTCTGTTTCTCTCAGCGATTGGCTAGTGGGTTTCAAAAACTGACTTCCTGGCTTGAATTTTAGTGCATAACCCCTAAAACACCCACTAGGATGCAAGATAGAATTGAACATTTTAAATCCATGATATTTTCTTTAGTTTCAAATTAGGTCTTGAAAGTTAAATGCATTACATGTCACAGCGCTATGTATAATACAAGTAAAAAGTACTTGACTTTATTTTTATATATCTTCTTCATAATGAGGAAAACTAAGGGGAGGAGGCATCCTAAGCTTTGCTGCACCAAAGGAAAATTTGTAAACTGGTTGAAGGACATTGTCCTCTTGATTTAAAATCTACTTATGCTGCAATCTCTTACGTAAAACTTCATAAGCCTTTTCTCATTTCTTAATCTGTATAACATTCTCTTTAATAATAGATTTAAGCAGTGATGCAACAAAGTTATAGATTTAAGAAGACTTTTAGTTACTATCAAATTTAACTAAGTAGGAGCATAAAAGAAAAATTATTAAAGAAAAAGAGAATGCATGCATTCTGTTTAATCAATACTTATGAAAATTTGAAGTAAAGTTTGTGTCTGGGCTCCCAAAGTTAGTCATGGTATCAGAGAAGCACCTATTTAATAGCAATCATGATAAAGGTGTTGTTCTTTGTTTCTTCATTTTGGGGAGGCATATTACATGTGTAAGCTCAGGTTCCTGATATAAATTATAGTATTAAAGCTTAGGCATGTCTGAGGGGTCTTCTGAATAGAGAATTGGCCACTTATTTGCTGGGAGATATTTGTAGCTTTCTTATAAATGAAATCACACAGACTCTAAGGAAAAACTCCTCAGTGTGTCTTCATTAGCCATTAAGATTAACGTCCACCTGGCCAGCAAACACATACAGAGGAAAATAGATGAATAAGTCCCAGTATTGTACCTTATTATGAAAAACAATGCTTAAGAAACCTCTTTCTGAGCAATGGTAACTCCAGTGGCCTCTATTTGAATCACCAACTCTAAAGGCAAATGAGAACTATCACTGTGTTCAGGTAAGTAAAAACCCTTGGATTTCTTTGTCTATAAATGGAAATTTCATTGTTATTTTTTTTAATCAGTGAAGAATGGAAGAGTATTTGAATAGAGGATATTTTTTCCCACTTTCCATGATTTTTGTAGGAGAAGATCACCTGTGCTGGGAAGTATATCTGTTACCAGGTAAACACCTGGAAGTGCTGTGACTATAGAAATCAAACACTTAGAAGCTATCAGGCCCCTCACAGCAGAAGCAGCAAGGGCCCTGGCAGTGGTGTCTGGCGTAAGCATGGGATGTTAGCTGCAAAAGCTGCAGGTCAAACCCACCAGCTGCCCCTTTGGGGAAAGATGGGGCTTTCTAGTTTGGTAAAGATTTACAGCTTCAGAAACCCCAGGGACAGCTCTATTCTGGCTTACGGGGTTTTCATGAGCTGGAGCTGACTTCACTGGTGTGAGTGAGTTTTTGGAGTCATTATGAATCAGAATTGACTTGATGGCAGTGAGTGGGTTTATAAGCAGAAACTCGCATGTTGTGGATTTTGGCCGTCTTCTTTAATTAGTGATTAGTGCTCTTACAGAGACAATGATAATTTTGATTCTACTCAAGTAGGTTTTTGAGAAGAATGTCACCTGAACACAGAGGCACTCCTTTTCAGATTGGGCATTCTCTTTTACTTCAAATCTCAGGTCCAGAACAGAATTCTCAATGCCGATTTATTGAATCACTCCTTGTCCTCCGGGGCTCATGGATCTTGTAAGAATGGCTTGTGCTTTTGTGCACTTATGGTCAATGTGCATTCCAGGTCTCTTGGGACACCACTGTTAAATAAAGTAGTATAAATTTTCTTCTTCTTGAAGTATGGTACTTCTCCTCATACCTAGGTGAATTTAGTGTAAATTAGTTATATGAGTAATTGAATATTTTTGGTTTTCAATATCTCATATTAACTGTTTTACTTAGTAAACTCATTTTATAAATATTGATGGCTTAATATATAGTTATAATATTCCACTGATCAAAATTTTAAATATAATACTGAATTTAATAAATAATATGAATATTGGTAACTATAATAATTTGGATGACTAGGAATGTATATATGTGACATAACTATTAATGCTGATGTGTAATTTATATATTTGTGGTTGATCTATGATCAAAGTCCCTTTTTTGAGTTAATGTAGGCTTCAAGATAAATCAGTCATGTCATAGATATTTAGTCATTCTTTTCTAAAAAAAATTTCATTTAGAAATTGAGTGCCATAGGAGCAAACAATGAGGTGAAGGATGGGGCTGGCTTGAGAGAGTGGAGCATATCCTGGCCCACCAAACCCTAAGGATGATAGTCCTCATCAGAGGAGACAATGTACCGAGAGGACCACTGGACTGGCTCCCACCTGAGACATGATGTTCCTCACTGACCCATAGTGCTATGTGGGACACCAATGGAGACACAGTGCTGCACTTGTACCTCATCGGACCCCAGCACACTAAGGCCATGCAACAGAACAGCAAAGGGAGCAAATCAATGAAGTCCGGGGTAATACCAAAAATAGACTGTGGGGCCAGGGCGTGGCACCCCATCAGACTCCATGGGAAAACATTCCTAAAGGTCCACAGACAGACCTTGAACTATTGTAAGGTCTTGTCTTTTTGTTATTGGTTTTGTGGTTGTTGCTTTGTTTTCTTTTGCAGTTTGATTTTGCTCAATCGTGTTTTTGTGCCTATTATTGTCTCTGTGTGTCCATCTAGATAAGATAGGTAGGATAAACAATCCAAGGGAGAAAGCAAAGTAAAAAACATTTCTGAGGGGACATGGGAGAGGGGTAGGTGGGGGGAAAGGAAGTGGTTTTTAACAAACCCAGTGATAAATGATCTAAAATCATTGGTGAAGAGGGTTCAGGAGGTCTGGTAGGGTTTGATCAAGGGCAATGTAACCAAAGGCTGAATATGGTAGTTGGAGAAGAGGAAGCTAAACAGAAATAGAGGAAAGATCTAGAAGGTAAAGGGCATGTATAGAGGTCTAAATACAGTCATGTATATATGTTAATATATTTACATATGATCATGGGGAAATAGGTTAATGCACATATATTTATAGGTTTGGTTAGGTTAGGGTAGGAGATGGACATTGGGACTTTATTCAAGTACTCCCTCGATGCAAGAACACTTTGTTCTAATAACCTGGCATTTGTGATGCTTAACTTCCTAGCATGATTATTGAAGACAAAATGGGAGCATAAGCAAATGTGGTGAAAAAAGCTGATGGTTCCCAGCTATCAAAAGATATAGGGCCTGGCTTATAGGCTTGAAGATAAGCAAGCAGCCATCTGGCTAAGAAGCTACAAAGTCCACATGGAAGAAGCACATTAGCCTGTGTGTTCATGAGGTGTTTATCAGGTATCAGACATCAAAGACCCAGAATATAAAAAATCACATCATTATGAAAGAGGGGAAGTGTGGAGTGGAGACTCAATGTCCATCTGTAGAAATTGGACATCCTCTTACAGAAGAGTCACAAAGAAGAGATGAGCCAATCAGGGTGCAGTGTAGCACCATTGAAACATACAACTATACTCTAGTTCCTTAATGCTTCTCCCCAACTATTGTGACTCCAATTCTACCTTGTAAATCCAGTTAGACTAGAGCTTGTATAGGGGTACAGATAAGAGCTGGAGGGAACCCAGAACTGATAAATTCTTCAGTATTAATAATGAGAGTAGCAATATCAGCAGAGTAAGGGGAGGGTGGGGAGAGAAAGGGGGAACTGATCACGATGATCTATATATAATGATCTATATCCTCCCAGGGGATGGAGAAGAGAAAAGTGGGCGAAGATAGATATCAATCAGTATAAGTCATGAAAAAATAATAATAGTTTTAAATTATCAAGGGTTCAAGAGGGAGGAAGGGTGAGGAAGGAAGTTTAAAAATATGAGAATCAGATACCAAAGGCTCAAGTATTAAGAAAATATTTTGAAAATGATAATGGCAACAAATGTACAAATGTGCTTGACACATGGATGGATGGATGGATGGATGGATGGATGGATGGATGGTGATAAGAGTTATATGAGGATCGAATATACTGAATTAGAAAATAATAATTGAGTGCCATACATTTTTCATATGCCTTGTTTAAGTTACATTAACCATTTTGTGAGCACAAGTGTAACTTTTTTTAGTAGTATCTGGTTCTATTTCACACCGGCCCTGTCTGGGGATGCAACAGGACAATACTGCCCAGTCTTGTGTCATCCTCACAATGATTACTATGTACAGTAAAGTAAAATTACTTTGTATGGCTTTTCTATCCATTAGCTTTGCAACTCCTACTAGATATCTGTATGGAGGCATTCAGATTAAGTGTAAAGGATTGTGACAGGTTTTATATCAACTTGTGTGGACCAGTATTCTTTCTGGATATGATCCAACTTTTTGTGGCCAACTCCATCATGAGACCCACTGTGAAGCAGAAAACCATTTTGGGCATTAATAGGGTAGAGTACTAACCCTTTATTCTGGGCAGAGTTGTGATATAATCTAGGGAGGTTTCACTTCAAGTATGGTCTATTCTTAGTAAAGATTGACACTGTGTGGAAGATACCTCATTTCTTTGGCTGGATCTGAATCCTGTATCTGGTTTTTCAAATGCCTATATTTCCTACATATCCAAAGAGCCATCAACTGGCTGACCTAGGATTCATTAAGCCCTGTATCCACCAGCCTGTTGTCTTTCTACATCCTCTTTCTTTGCCCTTCTAGGTATAGGAATCAATAGAAGCCCCTAACTTATTTATGACCCAAGGATTGGAATTAGTTTGGACATAGTAATTTCAGTTGTGTGACTCCATCACAAAGAACCAAAGAACATTTCAAAGGCCAGTTTGAGAAGGAAAAGCAAAAGTATTGGAAAATGCAAAAAGACCTAATATGGATAACCAAATTGGAAGAGCATATTCAGCATATCTTAAACATAAACAACTGAAGAAAAAGGTTCAAGCCTGAGTTGAAATATTTAAAGAATATATAAATAAAATATTGAATTATCCTAGAAGCATCAAAAGAAGATGGAAAGAATATACAGTCACTGCACCAAAAAGAATTAGTCAACATTCTATCATTTCAGGAGAGAGCATATGAGCAAGAACCCATAGTTATGAAGGAAGGAGTTAAAGTTGCATGTAATGCTTGAGCCAAAAATAAGACATGAGGAATTGATGGAATGTCCTTTGAAATGTTTTAACAAGCTGATGTTGCACTGAAAGCACTCACTTGCCTATGGTAGGAAATTGGGAAGATAACTACTTGGAAGAGATCCATATTTGGACCCATCCCCAAAAAAGGTGACCCAATAGAATGCTCATATTTTAGGGCAGTATTATGAATATCATGTGAAAGTAAAATGTTGCTGAAGATCATTCAACAATGGTACATTGTTGTACATTGACAGAGAGCTGCCAGAGGTTCAGGCTGGGTTCATGGAACAAGGGATATCATTGCTGATATCAAATGGATCTTGTTCCAAAGCAGAGAATACCAAGATATTTACTTTTGTTTTGTTGACTATGGCAGTGTATTTGATTGTATAGACCAAAACAGCTATGGATAGCCTTGAAAAGAATGGAAATTCTAGCACAATTCTTTGTGCTCCTGCACAATGGAGAAGTTGTAATTCTTTTAGAATATCAAAAATAAAGTTGATCCTTTGAAGACTAAAGTGTAACTAACTCAAACCATGGTATTTTTAATGACTTCATATATATGTGAAGTTAGGCCCTGAATACAAGACCAAATAAGGATTGATGCATTTGAATAGAATGAATGAATGTTGAAAGTACCATGGGCTGCTAGGAGGACAAAGAAATTGGTCTTGAAAGAATGATGACCAGCGGGATCCTTAGAGGCAAATATGGTGACATTTGTCTGTCACACTTTGGACATGTTGTTGGAGAGACCGATTGATAGAGGGCATCATATTTGACAACGTAGATGGGACATGAAGAAAGAGAAAACCCTCAAGGAAATGGTTGACAGCAGGGCTGCAACAATGTTTCCAGCATAGCAAGAGTGGTCAAGGTGGTGCAGGGGTTTCCTTCTGTTGTCCACAAGGTTGCTTCTGGTTGGAACTGACTTTATAGCACCAAACCACTCCAACAGTGTGCACCATTTCTGGATTTGAAAAAAATTAACATTTTCTGCATACATATGTATATATATATATGCATAAACAATAGTTACTGGTTTTTCTTTGCTAGAGACCCAGTCAACACAAGGAGTGAGATAAGTTAGATTAATTGTGCTAACCTGTCTGATAAACACATGTGGGATTAATTGGAGGGCAGGGAGCTAAATGGTTCAGTGAGCTTCACCTTTTTAGTTCTTGGCTCCTTGCTCGCTGATGGTCAGACCAGGTGGTGCTGCCTTAGCCAGTTCTCCAGTTCAGCTGGCAAGACTCACTCCTTTGAGACATCACTGAGGAGAAGCCACATGTACCTGCCCTGATGCAGCCTTGCATGCTGAAGCAGCTGCGTGGAGACCTCTGCCAGGGCTGAGCTGCTTACACGCTGACTGATTTGACTTACCTCCTTCTGTCAGCTTCATTGCATGTGTTTTGTCACATGGAAGAGGTCTTGGTAGATTGGTGTCAGACATATGGACTAATGTTGGACTGATGGGATTGGACAGTCACTGGGTTGGGATACTTTCTTAATGTACTCTGATCCTTTATATAAACTCTTTCTTATACATATGATTTTCTGTGAATTTGTTTCTCTAATGTACCCAGACTAACATAAGGAGGAACCCAGCAATTCCATAGCCATCAAGAAAAGAGAGGAGTGGGTGTGAGATCCCCACAGTGCTGTGACAGCAGAGATATAAGATGTCGCAGCATTTAGACCATGAGATAGAGTTATAGAATTCTCAGTGAGAGAAGCCATAAAGCCAAGTGTCTTTGGGCATAAGGTTCTCTTCAGAGCGGGGTACCCTTTGAGCAGCTATTAGCAGTGAGTGAGTTGTGTAACACTTGTTCGAACAGGGCAGAGGTCAAGGGATAATGTGGCTCACAAACTGAAGACTAGAGAGAGAGGTGTACACCCTCAGTGTAGCTAAAGAAGAGATGCTGCAGACCAAATACCTATATTTTTATCATTGTATATCCTGCTAGTTTCCCAAATAAACACCCCTAATGTGAGTATTGCCTGAGAGTTGTGTGTAGTTGTTGCAGTACATTTTAGAACACAACAGAGCTATAGAATACCATGGGAGAGATAATTGGTGTGAGAAAAAGATAAAGAGAGGTGGAAAGCAGAGGTTTATCTGACTTTTGTCTCACAGGAATCATCTTTGGGCCAGTTATCCTTCCCTCTTGTCTAGCCTATGGAAGCCAGGCGTGACATCGTGCCATTTCCTTCCTCTCTTTGAGCTCATCGCTGTAGTCACCATGTGAATCCACAGTGCTGTGGATTGTCCTCTTTCACAGACCCTCTTCCCTACAATGCAAAAGGTCCTTCTCCAGAGACTAGCTCCTCCTGATACTTGTGTCAAGGTAGTGAGATGAAGTATCAGAATGCTTGCTTCTAAGGAATGTTCTGTCTGATTGTTCCAAGACAGGTGTTTAAAAATTCTTCTTGGAGCCTATGGTATGTTCACTATCTTCAGGGGCACTATAATTCAAATGTGTAGATCTTCTTCAGTCCTTGCCATTCATTGTCCAGTTTTCACATGAAAATAAGGTGAATACAAATGCTATGGCTTAATCCAGACATATCTTAGTTTTCCTGGTGACAGCTTTGCTTCTTAATACTTTAAGGGTTTGGTACAACAGACTTTGTCAATGTAATAAATTATACAACTTTTTGATTGCTGTTTTCATGGACATGACTTGTGAAAGTGACCAGATTTTAAGTGGTACCTCATTGACTGGGGGGTGGGGTTCTTTATTAAAAATTTTGTCTATATGGAGCAGGAAAAATTTTCATAGAACTCAAAAAAGGATTGTATTATATTTATTTTAATTTTAAAATGCCGTGGGACATGGGACAAATGTTGAAAAGTGGGACGTCTGGTCACATTACTAATAAACCCCTTGTCAACTTCAATTTTTTCTTCATTTATCATAATGCTGTTTTTGATCTTATTGTGTCAACTTTTTCATTTTCTAGATGTTAAAATCTACTCTATATTGAAGTCTGTAGTCCTTAAGCTTCCTCAGTTGATGAACAAATTTTCCTTCTTTTCAAGAAGCAAATTTGTGCCATCTGTTTATCATACATTATTAAGGCTGCTGCATTCTTCTCCATATTGCCCAGCTTCTGAAATTATTGGCTCAGCATATAGATTGAGTAAATATAGTGAAATGATACAATTCTGACACAGATCTTTTCTGACTTTAAAGCATGCAGTATTCCCTGGTCCTTTACAAGTGCCTGCCACTTGGTCTGTGAAAGATTCAACATGAACACAATGAACTGTTCTGAAATTCCCATTTTCATAATGTTATCCCTTGAGTTATGATATATACAGTCCAAAACATTTGCACATCAATAGATTCCTCTTGAAAGTTGGTAATAGGTGAAAATAGAGGATGACCTCATTAGATCATAAAATGGAAAGTGATTGCATCATTACATATTTGCCTGGGAATCATGCCCAGCAACACTGACATATAATCTTAATGATCGCAACAAGCCTCTCTCTTACTTCTCCCCTCGGCATTTGGTACTGGCAGGTGCACTTCATTAATGTGTGTATTATATAGCTGAAATTTTAATACTGTTATTGAGGAAATAGTGGTTCTGCGATCATGTCTCACCTCTTCTTCCTGCACCAGAGAGAAAGAGGAACCGATTCCACATTTGGATATTTATGATTCCTATGAAGCCGAGGCCATACATACCTCCCTCCCCTCTTTTGACTTCCTTTACTCTGTTCTGAGAGCAGTCATCCATGACACTCTGATTACTGCTGTATTTGATATCACATTGCAATGGCCACACCGAGCTCCAACACGATATTTACCTTTAGAGGCAAATTGACATCTTACTACAAGTCGAGATCAGAAAACAATAAATGTACAGGTTTTGCCTAGAGCAGAGCCTCCTTGCCATGCTGGCAGGCCTAGCCCTTGCTAATCCTCGATTGCTCAACCACGGCTTCATTTGGCAAGCGCCCTGTTTGGACAAGTGTTACATCAGCTGCTTTAGGGCTGATAAATGCCCAAAGAACACTCTTCTCTGCAAGCTAGCCTCCTGTCTAAAGTCATTGCGTTTTAGTTATTCAGTGGATTAGGAACCTATTGCTTTCTCATATTCTCTTGCTGCTATTATGACTCCGTTTTCTTGGTCTGCTACCAATACTTCTCTACACACAAGTCCCTGATAAGTGTAGTTACTTCTTATGCCAGTTCCAGCATGGTGTGTTCCTGCTACTGAAATTTCTCACTTTCTATTCAGCAGAATGGCTAAACTAACCTAGGACTGAATTCAAGTCCTCTATGTAATATTTGTACAGTCTTACCCTGTCATTGGTTGGGAGCTGCACCATTGCTATAGATAGAAAAGCCATATAGAGTAATTTCAGGGCACTATGGTCATAAATGAAAAATGGTTGATAAATGAGATAGCAAGTAAGAAGTATGTATATACTGGATGGCTTTGAAGAGTTATGGGGAGAAATCTGTTGCAATTGATCTTCACGTTTCCTTTTTTTTTTTTTTTTGCATCACTGCCTCTGGTGGTGGTGGGTGCTACCCAGTGCTGCCTCTGAGAGCCGCCGCTGGATTTGAACCGCCAAGCCTGCAGGCGGGCCGCAGTCCCACCCTCAACCACTTACGCCACCGGGGCTCAGCCCCTCCACTTTTCCTTTTTCAAGCTCCTTGTGGAGCACATACAATTCAATAGTTATATTTCTTTTGAGAACCCAGCTTGTGACCACCATGCTACCTACAAGTGTTTGGTATTTAATGTTTAAAAATAATTTTTTAAAAGCTATTTAATGCCATTGGACTCTTCCAACATGCCAGTACTTACTAATCAATATCTGATTTCCATGCCGTTGTCAGGCGCTGACCTACAGCAACGCTGTCTGTAACAGAAGGAGACGCTGCCCGGTCGTGCATCATCCGCATCATTGTCCATTTGTTTGAACCCATCGTTGCAGACGACATCCCTCTGATTCGATGACCCTCTGTTTGGCTGAGCACGATGTCCACCAGGGCATGGCGTCTCCTGAGAACCGATTCAAAGTCTGTGAGATGAAGCCTAGCCAGGCTCACTTGTCAGGAGCATTCTGGCTGTACTTCTTCCAGGAGAGATTTGTTTGTTCTTCCAGCAGCCCACAGGACTTTCCTTTTCACTTTCGAGGATTCAAAAGACAGCACAAGGTGATCCATATCTGAGGAAGCACTTCTCAAAATTAAAAATTGTATTAAACACAGCTTTTGTTTTACTCCACTATTTTTACATTATCTCCAAGAAGATTCCAGGCCTGATAAAATAATTTAGTTTTATAATACGATTTGAAATTGTTTTATCTAGCATGTATAGCGAATACTAATTTTATCTAGTGGTAAAAGAGATAGTGGTGTAACTTGTGTTGGTAACACATAATTTTTTTTGGCTTTACAATTGTTGGTTACTTTTAATTGGTTGGGGGAAAAACCCCAGAAAACCTGCTAGACAAATTCTAAAAGAACTGTTACATTTACAATTGTGTCTCTCAAAAAATGTCTTAGTGTGACTGTGTCTAATATCTTAGTAACTTTGTATGCTTTGTATAAAAAATGCCTCAATATGGAATTGCATTTCAGAGAAATCTATAATGTTTGGGTTCTTCATTATCTGTCTTGTTGTGTAGTAGTATAATACTGTGGAATCTATCATGTGATGGCACGGTATTGATTTTCTGTAGTAATTTAAAAACTTTCTCTTAGAGAAATTCTCCCTTATAAATGTTCTCTTACTGATTCCTATTCTCACTTGTAGGTAGCTGATAATTCTAAACAGTAGGTGAGTATGATCCACGTAATTTTAACCCAGCTTATACAAGGACATCAAGGGAGTGTCACATATTTTCAGCTTAAAGGGTTACTGGATGATGAATACGATGGGTAAAACACCTGGAATACACACTTCTATGTTTTAATATCCATCCCAACATAGCCAGCCAGTAGAAGTTATAGACTTATTATACTCAAAAGCTCTTCTGAATTTGAAGACTCCAGTCAGTTACTTAAATTTCCACTAGAAATCGTGCCACCTTTTTCCAAATTTATTTCTAAGACATGGTCTTTCTGGAGTAGCAGGATGACTGAGTTTCCAACTAATTTTCAATTTAGTCCCATGTTGATTTGTTTTCTGACTGATTATTATCATTGCTACCATACTGTTAGTAATATAATTTTAAAAATCTTTCTGCAGGTAGTTGAAAATATCCAAGTGAGCAGTTTCTGTTTAAAACAATTCTTCACTGAAGAATTTACTAAGGATTTGATGAAGTTAATGAAAATCTCTCATGAACTTTTGTCCTTCAATTTTTCTCATTCCCTACTCATTTTTTTCCTTCTCTTTGACATTTGAGGTCTGAGCACTGACAATATATTAGCAAAATGGAGATCACTACATTCTGCTAATTTTACTAACTATATTTTCAATTGCACTCTCAACTTTTGTATATCTAGTGGCAGTGGGATTCTCAGACAAGGCTGAGTGATATACTGTAAAGGCCACAAAATTCATAAATCTCAGACTCTCATCCAGTGTTGCTTTAAGATGAATGGAAATGCTGTGTCATGACAATATGCTTTGGTTAGAATGTATGAATACTTCTAAGAAGGCTTTGCCAAAATGAATAAGAATGATAGTGTAACTGCACACTAAATTCAAAGTGCAGAAGTGTCCAACACTGATTGCAATTTTATATTATATTATGAATGAATAATTAGATAGCACTTAAAAGACAGTCACTAATATGGATGATAGTGAATCAGAAACAGTAAGTGATGATGTTGCTGTTAGGTGCTTTGCAGTCAGTTCTGATAGCTAGTGGCCCAGTGTATAAAAGGACAAATACTGCCCCTCCCAGCGCCATTCTGACACTTGTTCTTATAGAATCCTCTCTGTCAATTAATCTTGGCCAGGGCCTTCCTCTTTGTTGACAGCCTTCGACTTTATCTCGCCTGATGTTGTTCTCCAACACCCGGTGTCTTCTGACATGTTAGATGATGTCTGGTCACGTGATGGCTGCTTCCATGAGCATTGACTCTGGATTTAAGCAAGATGAGCATGTCGGCAGCTTTAATCTGTTTTCCATTTACAGGAAAAAAGATTAGGTAAGAGTCCTATCTGAGGCTTTTGGTTTTCTGGACATTGAGTGTTCATCTTTATTAAGGGCTGCAGTCCATGATCTTCCTCAGCAAGTTCTTCAAGTTCTCCTCACGCACAGCAAGCATGGCTGTGTTATCTGCATATCACAGGTCATTAACAAGAATTTCTCTAATTCTTCATAGAATCCAGATTCTCTGATCATTGGTTCAATGTAAGTGTAAGGTGAGGCTACAACTCAGATATACATGTTTCCTGATTTCAAATCACGCATTATTATTCCCTTGTTCTGTTCCCACAACTGTGTCTTCATCTATGTCCATGGACAGGTTCCACATGAACACAATGGCGTGCTTTGGATTTCCTATTTTTTCCAAGACTATTGCTTATTGTGATCCACATATTTGAATGCCTTTTCATAATCAACCAAACACAAATAAACATCTTACTGCCCTTCTTTTCTTTCTGCCAAGATCCATTGGATATCAGTAATGATATTTCTTGTTTCATGTCCTGGTCTTAATCTGGCCTGAATCTCTGAACTGCTGCAACTGTTGTTGAATGATCTTCAGCAAAATTTTACTTGCATGTGGTCTTCATTATATTGTCCGATAATTTGAGCCTTCTTGTGGGTAACCTTTCTTTGGGATGGACATAAATATGATCTTTTCTATTCGGTTGGTCAGGTAGCTATCTATCAAATTATAATTGAGTGAGTGTTTCATCAGCTTATTGAAACAGTCCAGTGGGTATTCAATCAATTCTTGGAGGCTTGTTTTTGTCTAGTGCTTTCATTGAATATGGCATTCTCCCTTCAACACCATTGGTTCTTGATCACGTGTTACCTCTTAGAATCATTGAAATGCTTAAATGAACACACAATGACTCTAATTTCATCATTCAGTATTTTACACATAGACATAGTATTTCAACTTGAATTTTTTTCTTTATTTCAATTATATTCTAATACTGCAAGTAAATTCAATAAAAACAGACATGTTGTTTGTGTGGCTTAGTTCATGCATGCAAATGAATATGTGCTCCTACAGATAAGAGCATGAACATAGGGAACCAAGTATAGATAAACCCTTAAGAGCCAACAATGAAAGTAGATAAACGAGGATTAGGGGAGGGGGCATGGAGAAAGGGGGAATCTTTCGAAAGGCTCAATCTAGAATCTCTTCACAGGCAGATGAGTAACTGAAAATTGGGTGAAGAGTGATGGAGAACAATGTAAGATATGGAAATAATAATCTATAACTTATCAAGGGTTTGTGACGAAGGGAGGACAAGGGAGAAGAAATGGGGAGCTGATATCAGGGGCTTAAGAGGGAAAAGAATGCCTTGAAAATGATGATGGTGGTCTATGTGCACTGGTGTTTAACACACTGGATGAACGTATGGATTGTGATAAGAGAAGTAAGAGTCCCCAATAAAAGTATCTATTAAAGAAAAAATATTGAAAAATTAATTAAAAAGCAAAACAACCAAAAAACAACAATAAATGAGTGGGTAAGTGTGAGGTGAATGTGATGGTTCATGAGATACTGGAGACATTATTTTCCCAAAGTAAGATTTTCATTCTTTGGTGTCATAGCTCCTAGAGCACCTGTAACAGAAATCCTACAAATGACTGGTTTCTCAGAACAATTTACATTCTCCTTGCTCCAGAAGCTGTAAGTTCAAACCAGAATCTCAGAGAGATTCTTTCCTTGTCAATAACTCTGGAATCACTGAGCTCTTTTGTGAGATATACAAGGTATCTGATTTTCCAGTTTTCTGGCATATCTATGTGTCTATGCTATTTTTTATATATCTTGAGTGTAGCTAGGTTTTCAACCTATCCTACATTAGTGAGAGGGTGATGGATAATATCACCTAAGATTGTTTTATGGACAGTAATAACATCTACACGTATAGAAGTTAGAATTTCATCATTTATTTTTGAAGGAGTAATGATTTAGTTCATAATATCTGGGCATCTAAGTCACTTTATTTAGAAAATGTGTGTACTATTAAATAAAGAAATTCAGATGTCCAAGTGCAACTATTAATATTAATATTTTAGGTGTATTTTTTCAGGACTTAGCAACAATGGGTACATGATGTTCTTTTTATAATACAGTAACCTAAAAATATGAACAGATGCATTTAACTATGTTTCTAATTTAAAATGTTTTAAATCATGTTTCGTTTCTTTCGAAAGCACTAGTATTTGTTTCAGTGTCCTTCTTCATTTACCTTCTGCTGCTAAAACAGAAATACCACAAATGAATGACTCTAGGAAAAAAATATTTTTTTCACAATTAAACAGACTAGAAATCTGAATTCAGAATATTGGGTGTAGGGGAAGGTTTTCTCCCTCTGCAGTCTCTGAGGAAATGTGTTTGTCTCTTTTTTGGGGGGGGCATCACTGCCCTCTGGTGGTGGAGGAGGCCCAGCCTTTGCTCCTGTGGAGCTGCTGTTGGAATTGAACCTCCATCCCAGTGGGCCACAGTCCTGCGTACAATCACTACACCACCAGGGCTCAGCCCCATGTTTGTCCCTTTTTATAATTTGTAGACCCAGTCTATTAAAAAAAAAACAGGAAAGAAAAAAAAAAGATAAAAAGTGGATGTCATCTTCTGACCAGGGCATGTCTCGACTGAGTCCGGAGGGGGGATCCTGGAAGCAAACGAGTGACTCAGGATTTCCAAATGCCTCAAGAGCAGGAGTCTCCTTACCTTCGAACCTCTACCTTTGGGATCAAGGCATCCGCCTGACCGATCTACCTGAAGGGCAGTGTTGGGGAGGTGCAGGTGGGGGCTGGGAACCTGCTCATTTTCTTCCCAGCAGGAAAGGAGTTCTCAGCTTCTGCTCTGAGCATCCAGCTCTGGATAGGCTCCGCTCTACGCGGCTGACGTTCTGACTGCTGATCCTGGATGTCGTGGAAGGCCTGGGATGTCATTTTCTCCATCAAAGCCTAAGGGATTCTTTGAGACTGGGGATCAGAGGAGAGGTTTGGCGATGGCAGACTAGAGGTTGCACGTCAAGCACCCCCGGTGGTCCCCGGTGCATCTGACCAGATGCAGATATGTCCACATATGTCCTCCGTGGCGGTGCCTGCGGCGCAGCCTCCCCCGCTGACCTCTGTTTTGTTTGTGGATGAAGCCGCATGTGTCACCCCACTCATCCCTCGGACACGTTGCCTGTACCTTGTCGGGTTACTCGTTCCTCACGGTCTTATAGCACAAGATACCCAACTTCTTCGCCCCCAGTGGAGGGCTGGGCCCCAGGTGTGGTCTGAAGAGGAGCTCCTGCCTGCAGTTTTGTGTACGTGTGTATGTGTGTGCGTGCATGGGTGTTTGTGCGTGGGTGTTAACCTCCACAGGGGGACTCCCCCTCCCCCCCCCCACTCAGTGTAAGCTATGCTGGGAACAGGACCACCAGGGTGGCTGAGGCTCCCCCTCCGTCCTCCCCCTCCTTTTCCTTTTGATGCTCCAGACATTCGATGGACAAAATAGGGCCTTGACTAGGACCAAACTTACATGTCTGTGGCTATGGTCTCACTTTAGGACAATTGTTAACAATGCTGTGGCCTGTTCTTGTCACTCGATGCATACGACTATACTGGACATATGTAATATATAAATATATATTTAAAAACCCATTACCCTCTGTCCCCCTGGCTTAGGATGGAGACCTCTCTGTTGAACGGAAACACACCGGAAACCCAGTGCTGCCAGCAGCCTACAGGCCTCAGCCATGCTCAGACGAACACAGTTGACAATAAAGGAATGAGTATCGTTACGGAAAAAAAAAAGTGGATGTCAGAAAATATTCTTAAATGCACCCTTGATCATGAAGCAAGAAATAATTAAGTCAAATACATGAGCAGAACTTTGAAAAAGGCAGTTCATAAAAACAAAGTGAAATAGTCTAATGCAGTGATTCTCAACCTGGGGGTTGAATGACCTTTCACAGGGGTCGCCTAAGACCATTGGAAAACATATATTTCTGATGGTTTTAGGAAGGGAGACAGCACTCTTCTATCTGTCTCCAGCAGTCTGACCAGATGCAGATATGTCCACATACAAGTACCTAGCATGAAGATTATTTCCCAAGCTACACCATGACTCAAGACAAAATTTCATTTATTTGCCACCAGCAATCAATATTTCACAATATATAATTACATATTGTTTCATGATTTATCATTATGCTTTCATTATGTTTAATTTGTAGCAATGAAAATACATCCTGCATATCAGACATTTACATTGTGATTCATAGCAATAGCAAAATTAATTATTAAGTAGCACACAAAAATAATTTTCCCCCCATCACTGGCCTGGTGGGAGCAGCTCTTGAAGAGCTGCTGCTGGATTTGAAACATCAACCCTGGGTTGCAGTCCCGCACACAACCTGGGACTGCAACCCGCACACAACCACTGTGCCACCAGGCCTCAGTTCACAAAAATAATTTTATGGTCGGGAGTCACCTAAACATGACGCTCTATTAAAGAGTCACAGCATTAGGAAAGTTGGGAACCAATGGTCTCATTGAAATGTGCAAAGACCAAGAGTTGGAAATCTAAAAACGAAGGGCACATCCAGCCTATCTCAAATGGAAAGAACTGAAGAAAAAAAGAAAAAGCCATGAGTTGCAGCTGGATCAGAATGAATTTGGTTTTGTTGTCAGTTTGTTAATTCAAAATTCCTTGAAGAGTTGCGTGTTTTTCTTCACCCTTCTTCCCCTGGATCCAGGATGTTCTCAGTACAAGGATCATGCTGTCAAGGGAATAACTTCACTCCCACTTTTTTTTTTACTTCACTTCCACTTTTATCTCTTCTTTCTTGGTAGTATGAGTCCCGTCTATGTGCTCACTATTTTTCTCTTGAAAGATAGAAGGTGTTGCACATTATATGGGCAGGAAAACCACCCCCCAAACATCAAATTAGGGGGGATGCTATCAATTGTGTTAGATCCCACACTTAATCCCTAATGGCTGATTGGTTTATCATATCTGAAAACATCAGGGGAAATTACTTCATAACTGCCAAGTTACTTCCTTATATAAGGACCAAACTAAAGAATCAGGTTGGCACATATTTGGTGGGGGTACAAGCTTATCCTTGACACCTAGTAAGACCATTTAATCCCATACTTTAAAATGCACTTAGCTGCTCTCTTCTTTCAGAGAAAAGAAGTCTTGGACTTTAAAAACATTTCTCTGCCCTCCAGTCGGTGATGACTCACAGTGACCATGTGGGACAGGGTAGCACCTCCCCCTGTGGTTCTCTGAGGCCATAGCTGCCGATGGGAGCAGAAAGCCACACTGCTTTCCCATGGTAGTCTTGTACTGTGGACATCGTGCATTGCAGCACACCTCACACCCACTGTGCGACTAGGGTTCCCACATAGTACTAGTAAAATATGTCTTTCTAACTTATCCCGTTGCTGTTGACAAATTGCTTGTCTTTAAGTTCGATGAAACAGCATTGAGTAATCTCCCATGGGGGGGGGGGGGCGCTTGACAATTTTTATATAGAACCCAAAGAGAGAAGACTTTCATTGATATATTCTTTTTGTTTGTTTGTTTGTTTTTTGGGGGGGAATCACTGCCCTCTAGTGCTGGGAGTAGGAGGCCCAGCTTTTGCTCCTGTGGAGCCGCTGCTGGAATTGAACCTCCATTCCAGTGGGCCGCAGTCCCGTGCACAACCACTACACCACCGGGGCTCAGCCCCGTGGATATATTCTTAATTGAACACTTTCACCTAATTTATATCCAGCCTTTGGTGGCTCTGGCCATGTGGTATTAATTATTGGGTTCTGGACTTTTTTTTTTTTTGAGGAGCACACCATCCTTCTTAGACCACACCCCACTAAGAGAACTGGATTTTGCTTTAAATTCCCCTGGGGATTTAAGTAACTGGCTTGTTCCCTTGGATTTAAGCATGAGATCATTAGTGTGAGAAGAAGCCCCATAACAAGGTTATGGTATTGGCTGTCTTTGAACTTGAGTTTGGATCTCTTGCATTGAGAATGCTCAACAAATGATGGTTTTTGACCTCAGTTTCTTTACACTTTTAATTCTCTCTTATTTTCTTACACTATGTATTAACCTGGTTGACGTGATTCTGATTTTGTGAATGATAGGTGATTTTTTTAAACTTTACCCTATCATCAATACCTATTATTTTTGTAAGTAGTGTCCAGTCTATAAGAATTAATCTGTGCAAGTCAGCAATTCTTGTTTTGTGGTCTGAAAATCTGGCCTATACTTGTACAATTTCCTTTTCTTGGCAATATTTTAATTCTATTTCATTGGATAAATTGATGACATTATCAATAAAATTATATTATGCCCTGAGGGGAGGATATATA
Organism: Nesogale talazaci; assembly: GCA_004026705.1. Taxonomy (NCBI): domain Eukaryota; kingdom Metazoa; phylum Chordata; class Mammalia; order Afrosoricida; family Tenrecidae; genus Nesogale; species Nesogale talazaci. The sequence goes on along the minus strand of PVJH01001405.1, from coordinate 89,298 downwards.
TTGTTCTCTATCATAAAATGACAATTGTGTCTCTAAAGTGAACCAGAGACATATAAAAGCCATAGATATACCATAAACTATGGATTTGGGCTCACACTTAAATTTGACTCCAATATAAGAACAATTAAGTCTTATGGGATGGTCCCTACTCAATTCTTTCTTCTAGAAGAGATCACTGGTGATATAGGTGCAATAGAAAAGTTTGATGAAGGAATTAGATGGTGCCTGACTTTAAGAAAGCATAGTGTCTGGTATCTTATAGCCTTGTCTTCAAAGAAGCAGCCAAGTGACAGATCAACTAAGTTCACTTGGAGGAAGCACACGAGCCTTTGTGATCTATGGATGATAAATAATAAAATCCAAATCTAGAGGAGAGAAACATATGAGAACTTAAATGGTAAAAACCTGATTTGTGGAAGGATATGGATCACCATGGGATACAGAATCCATTTGCAGGCTCTACAGATGAATTATGCCTCTGGGGATTCCCCATTGACCATAGTCCAGGGATGTGAATAGCCTTACTTTCAAACAGAAAGCATATTAAAGTCAATTAAGGCAAATATAGTTAGTTGGGTTAAAATTCAACCATTTAAAAATCTAGCCATCACCATTTGTTCTCCCTTTTGACACCCTTTAAAATTGTTTCCTATTTCAATATTTTCTGTTTTCTTCTCAATTCTGCCTATCTCTTTTGCCATTGTGTGTGTGTTGCTTGCTCCCCGTGTCAGACAGGGTTCTCTTAGAGAAATAAAATCAGGACACTAGTAATTCTTTGTATATATTTATATAGAGAGAAGGGTATATAAGATAACAAAGAAACAGTTAACTATCTATAAAGCAGTACAGATTGCTCAGTGCAACTCACTTGCATGAGACAGCTAGAAGACTGGCAGTCCTTCAAGTCTTTAGGGCCGCTGAGTAGTCCTCTGCAGAGCAATTCAGGCTATCTGGTCACAGGCAGCAAGCAGCAGAGCAGGTCATCAATAGTCAGCCAGATGACAGAGTCCAACAGTCCCCAGCTCAAGAGATGTATATCCCAGGACCGTGGCAAAGTAGGGCTTGAAGGAACCTCAACTCACAGCAACACAGTCCACGATTAGGTGTCCCACGGGGGGTAGTGTTGCTTGGAGGTCGAGGCACAGGATGAACAAGGCAGTTCTCTGGTACGAAGATCCGAAAGCAAGAGAGAGAGAGGGCGGGACTCGCTGAGCCCTTGCTATCTCTGCCCTTCAATTCATCCCGTGTGTTCATTGGCCGTGCCGTCACAACAGACCCACCAATCTTCTGTGGCCATGTTGGCATAACAAACCTACCCACCACCCTCTCTATTTGTATTTAGTATGATTTTTGTATGTGAAGTTCAGGATAAGTAAATCTATAGAGATAGCATCCAGATGAATAATTACCTAGGAGCATGGAAGTGGAGACTGGATAGGGCAGGAGGAAGTAGAGAGTTAATAATAATGAGTATGAGAAGAAAATGTTCTGAAATTATTTTGATGCTTGTTACATAATTTTCCTTAATATGACCAAATAATTATTATGATAGGTGATGTATAATGCCAACATTTTTTTAAATTACTGAACATTACTCTTGCAAAAGTGATTCTATTCTCATATGTTTTTATTCTCAGAACTTAAACTTTGAAAACCAGGAAAATAAGGAATGCCAGGGAATTTCTATATGTCCTTTTTTGGGGGACATCACTGCCCTCTCGTGGTCTTGGGAGGTACCCAACCTTATTCCTGGAGAGCTGCTGCTGGATTTGAACCACCAAGCCTGTGGGCTGCAGTCCTGCACTCAACCACTTACGCCACCGGGGATCAGCCCTCTATTTGTTCTTTCAATAAGATTTTCTCAAATTATAATGCAGAAAGACGAAATAGGGCACAGTTCTCAGTTTTAGATAGCTATCCTATTATTTCTTGCTCTAATATTTTTATTATTTTCTATTAATTTCTATGAAAATAAGTAGAACTCTGGGACCTTTATATTTTTTCTTCATTAAAAAATACCTTTTCTCATTTGTATCATGGATTTACTCCATCCATTTAAAAACTAGCTGTAGCCCTCTTCAGCTCAATTATTGAGAAAGGTCCTTCCGTGAACATTCCAGTGATAAATATAGAAAGTGAATTTGTCTGTGTAACATGATGAAAAAGAATTAGTCACAGCAGGAAGACAAGTGAGTCAATGAAGATGTGGGTGTTCTCTAAAGGCACAAGCTGAGGTGCTATCAGATGCTGAACAGCAAATTCATTGCTGCTGTTTTCTAAAGTACACAGAAAAAAATGATGTGGATCTTATTGTTGTCCTTTATGTTATCTATTCAACACATCAATATGAATGTGCACAGGAATTTTTTCAAAAAAGTATCTTAATATTTATTAATGTAGTTTTTAAAACCTCACCTTAGAAAAGCATTTGGCAATATTTATTAGAGGCATTTAAAAATGTTTGCACCATACACTCCCTAATCTGCTGAAAGTTATCTTTTATATTTTTAAGATAGTGTTTTTGCATGTTGAATCATCTGTTTTTGACTCAGTGGCCAAAAGAGTTTTCAAGATATGCAATGAAACAAAACTCTACGATTGAATGCCACCTCCTCTGAATAGATATTCCTTAGAGTTTTTAATGTTTTTCTTTTGTTTTGATTTTCCAAGAAGGGAAACGAGCTCAGATATTTTGAGAAGTGTATTTTCACTTAGAAATTTTCAAATCACAGGAAGTATTTCTCTGAATCTGAAGAATTTGGGAAATGTTGCACCGAGCTTTTCAAATGAAGCAGTGAAGAATTTCACTAAAGACACGACTTGAGGAAGCCCTTGCACCATGGTCAAGTGCGGGAATGAAATGAAAAAAAGTTCAAATCCACTGCATGCCTCTGCAGAGGTCAAATGGGACAATCTATTCTGGTGACCTTATAGTTATCAAACTGCACGAGGTATTTCTCCTTGCTCACAAGAATTCGATGAGTTGAAATTGGCTTAAGCCCCTCTAACAAAAAGAAGGCAGCCTTTTTATAGTGGACACAATTGTAAAATATTTGATTAAAGCATATTGACCTATTTTTGAGATGTTCTACTTGAATTTTCTTTTTATAGCTTGTTTTAAGTCACACTAGTGTATACACAGGTTAGTAAACAAATGCTATGAGAACAGTATTTATCTAATGACGATAGTCATGCTTGATTTTTGAATTTCTTTACTTCTACCCCTAACCCTAGTCATGTTTGATTTAAGAGCATTTAAAAACCTACCCACTGCCATCAAGTAAATTTCAATTTCTAAGCAAACCTGTACAAGGTTTCCAAGATCTTAATCATGACAGGTCCCTCAGCTGTCTGCTGCCGAGTGCCTGGTGGTTTTGAACCAACCCCCATGCTTCCAGCAGTCCAATACTTATGCAAAAACAGTAGCAAGGATCCCCAAGAAATATATGTGAGGAAAATTTAAATGCACTTCATAGGTCAGAAGTGAAATACAAATTCACTTTTTAAGAAACAAAGTCAATATTATGTCTAGAGACAGAAGATGGAGCTCAGGTGGCTTAGAAGGGTGCACCTTCGGCTGCTGCAGCAGGGACTGAGTCCTTCTGCTCCTGTAAAACGTTGTAGCTTCACAAACGTGCAGGAGGAGTCCTACTCTGATCTGTGGGGTCACTGTCAGACAGAATCAGCTTGACGAGAGAAGATGGTAGTCAAGAGGCACAGAACCTATTTATAATGCACTGTGATTTTGGAACCAAGTCTAAAAGCTTAACTTTCTGCAGATCAAATTGTAGTCAATTTTATGCATTTTTAATGCTACTAATTGACTGTAATTGGAGTAATGGCACTTGTACACAGTAAGATAGGTTTCTCTTATCTTTTTTTTTAAACCAACCCGGTAGATGTTAGACTATTCTTAATTCTATTCAGTATCCAAGTACTATATATGTGTGTGATATATATATACAAACATACATACATACACACATATAATATGACATACATATCGTGTGTGTGTATAAAAAAACCACCTCACTACAATTGAGGAGTTTCTAACTCACCGTTACCTTGTGGATAACAAGAGTGGCCCTACCCTGGTGGGTTTCAGAGGCTGCAAATGTGTCCAAGGGCAGCAAGCCTCATCTTTCTCTCCCCTAGCTGCTGGTTGGTTAGCATCCCAACAGGAAACCCCTACACCACCAGAAGCACTTACACATATGTCGATACATACATGTATATATCTATGCTCTATATGTATTATTTATGCCAAGATGAGTTTGCGATGGTAAATTAAGGATTGAGGTAGTTTTATTAGAATATATAAGATTTGTTTTTTTATGAAATAACTTGATCACTTGAAATAAATGGCTTAATTAATTCACAGCATTAAAATTCTTTACTTGAGTGGCCTGATGCCTTTACTCATGCTTCCACAATATTGGAGCTGTCTTCACTTAATAGATAACCAGGAACATTTATCTCAGAATACATGAAAATCTTCAGACACCTTCGACCAATCGTTATGCTGCCCTGACCTTGATCTCTCTTCATTCTGTAGCTCCAATTCTAACTGTCCCTCCCATTTCTTCAGCCTCAGGGTCTCCATCTATACCAGCCTCTCTGGTTGGGGGAAAATACTTACTTTTTCTCATAGAGATTTTTATCTTTTGGCGCGAGTAACTCATTCATATTTATAAACCTCATTTTAAAAATAAGGAATTATTTCTAATTTTAAAATGTGATTTTAATATCTTGATTCCTTTATTTCCCAGGAGATTGCATTCCACTATAGATTAGGTACATGCATATTCTATCAGGACCCATAATTAGAATTGAAATTGCTCCAGAACACTTTTCTCTGTGGCAGAACCATCTTACCTTTAGTTATGTGCTCAAATGGAGGCAGTCTAATTATCAGGTCTCAGTTGAAAATGAATATCTAACCTGCATCTGCTATGGGTCTGCATTTTCATTTCTTTTGTTATTCTCATCAATGAGGCAAGTGTAGCATAAACCTGCAAGACATGAACCTGAGACTGGAGATTCAACACTTTCTAAGGCTATATTAGGCAGAGGGTTGTAAAAGCAAACACGTTCATTCCTCTATGTGAAAGTAACATAATGGCGTTTATAAAAATCAAATATTCTGGCAAATAGAGAGGCAGTATACCACCTCAGTATAAAATTGTGAATTTCCAAGTGATTAGAATGCAATGGTGGACACAAGTTTAAATTATTGATATTCATAATTTGACTTTTATATGATACATAATTAGAGTGGTCTAGCTTTTGCAGTCATTCTTACCAACTGCAGCTACTATAGAATTAAATAAAGCAGTGTTACTGCATATACATTTTAGCATTTTAATTCTATAACACTTACTGCTATCTATTGAGTCAACTCAGATTCATATCTTTTCTGGAGTAAAAAATTTCAAATTTCTACTGTGGAGTTGCTCTTGGGTTTGCACCAGGGCCTTGATGTTAGTAGTCCAATGTTTATTTGATATCCTCTTCATGGTTTCTTTTTCAGGTTTATGTTATTGTATTTGTAGAAATACTTTTTCCACCTGTCTGAATATGGCTGGGGGAACATGTATAAATACTCCCAAGTTTTACAACAAAACTGAAGCAAAGCATGAGACACCTGATCAAGTGTGCCTCTTAGCAACTATATGCGCAATCGAGTGAAACACTGTCTAGTCCTGTGCCAACCTCACAACTCTTCCTCTGCTTGAGACCATTGTTGCTGCCACGATTCACATCCATTTCCTTCAGAGTCTTCCTCTCTTTCACTCGCATTCTCCTTTGCCTGTCCTTTATTTGACAAAAGAGGCTGGCTAAGTAGCAATTACATGCGTTGGGGTTTCTGTACATAGACTTCATCTTCCGTCAAAGGTCAAACTTGTGAGTCTGTGAAGATGAATGTTCTGGTTAGATAGGAGGGAATGTAAAATTGAGCTGGGGATTCTTCTTTATTTTATGCTAAGTGAGAAAATCACTTTGACAAGGGAAAAGCAGAATGTCAAATTCTGTGTGTGGATTATCCCTTTTCTCATTGTTGTCTACATACTTCATATCATCTAGAATATTTCTTAACCACTTTGTGCTCTGGATTGACTTGGTATGGAAAACAATATCAAGCACTTAGACAATATTATAGAGTTTTACTAGTACTAGTTTAATGCTTTTACCATGCAGAAACCAAACATTAATTTGAGCTGCCTGATTTAATATGTGCCTTATTTATTTCTCTATAAAATTACTTTGGATTCTCTCTAATAAATTCTCTTTCAAAAGTTATTGATTGCATTTTTAACCTTTTGGAGCTGGGGTTTCTGTTATAGCATAATGCATCTCTGATGAGCAATATATTAATGTCATCACTGATCATCTGCACGACCTTCCACAGATAATTTACATTCTTGGGAGATGTGATGTTAGAGTAATTTATTGAAAGGTAATCCATAGCATAATTATGAAACAACATGGGCGACCTGAGCTTTTCACTTTACAGTTTTCTGTATTGATTTCAGTTAAACATATCTTTTGTCTTTTGTTAAAGATTAAAGTGGCATTGCATCTGTTTGGATGAAATCTGGTAAGAATCACCACTATGAAAGTGATGAGAGAAAATCCCTTCAGAAAGAATTGTATACAAGAGGTTGACTTTAATTTCCAGGGAAGATGGAGATATTCTTATTTCGCATACATTTGTAAACTAATCATTCAGTTTTACTAACAGAACCCAATTCATAGTTAAAGGAAGAAATACTACTAAATAGTACATTTAAAGAGTCATAACTTGGCAAACTTATTCTTCTAAAATTTATAGTGTTGCCATTTATCCAAGAAGCAAATCGTTACAGTGTGAATTAGCTTCGACCAGGATGTCCCAAAATTGGTAAGAATATTTTAAAACAAAATTGTATCTTATGGGTGAAATGTAACATAAACAGAAACTTATTCATTTAGGGGCCTATGCCCATGCTACTTCAGTTCAGATTAAATATTTACTGGGTAAATATGAACTTGAACAGGAAACTCCAAACAATACCTCAAACAGACACTATTTCTCCCTTGGGTAAAACTTATAAAAGTTCTTGTATCTAAAATTGCATTTGAAAGAGCAGCCAGTAGCACACTCTAAACATGAGGCATCCATCTTATGATCACTCCAGAAACTCCTTGGATGCAAATGGAGATAATGATTGGGCCGAGGACTGGTCTCTCTTTTCCTTTTTATCTCAAGCAGTGCTAATTACTTCAGCTTTACAAATTCACTGAGAACTAAGATAATTTCAGTATAGGGAATGAAAACGTGTTGATCTGGTTCAGGAAAATGAAAGTCTTGAATTAAAAAAGATATCCTTAACCATTGGCTAGAAACTCTGTTAAGGAGGGAATAACATGCTGCTAGTCTTCTGATAAACTGCACAAGCATAAGAATGGGAAGGTCAGGTCAAGAACCATAGACACAAATACCAACACTCATGCAAATTTAGAGACCAACTTGAAAAAATATGTGGATAACACACACACAAAATGAATGAAAAAACAAGACATGACTTACAACATTAAAAAAGCATATTTGTCTAATCACTATAAAGGAGAATAAAGCATACCAATGGAAAGATATCTAAAACACAGAATTTCAGATAAGAAAGCATTTTCTTCAATGAGATGTGGATGAGTAGAGATAATGGAGTTTGGATTTCAGGGACAAATAGAAAGAGCTCAAAAGATTCATGAGCAAAGTCTCTTAAGGTTTATTGAAAAATGTCATGAAATGTTAGAATAATTCTGATAGAAAGCACATTCCTTATCTAGAGTGTAGGAAAATGGGAAAAATCTATGAAAATGTGGGCAAATTGCATTGTCAAGGGTGATAATCACACTAGATTTAGAAATGGGGGAAATGTATTGGGATTAAGTACTAAGAATCTAATTAATTTCTTGCATCATGTTATTAGGTTTGCGAATATGGCATAGTGAAGACACCAGTCCTTTTTAGTTGAAAATTATACCTATAAAATTTAATAAGGTTCATTTTATTGGGGACTCATGATGAGTGCTGTATGAGTCCCCAATAAAATGAATTAATAAAAAAATTAAAAAAAGAGAAAAAAAATTTAATAAGGCTCTTTGATGCCTGACACTGGATCCCTTCAACACCTTTTGGTCACACAGGCTGGTGTGCTTCTTTCATGTGGGTTTTGTTGCTTCTGAGCTGGATGGCCACTTGTTTACTCAAGTCTTTAAGACCCCAGACACTATATCTTTTGTTAGCCGGGCACCATGAGCTTTCTTCACCACATTAGCGTATGCACACATTTGTCATCAGCGATCAAATCAAGAAAGTGAGCACACCTCAGTGTTACGATTTTCAGTTCTTGAAGCCTGTTAACGATCCCTTTGACACCTCATGGTCGTATAAGCTAATATGCTTTGTCCATGTGGGCTTTGTTGCTTCTGAGATAGCATCAAAAAACTAAAATTATGTCATTATAAATGAGGGGAAGTACAGATTGGGGACCCAAAGCCCATCAATAGGTGAAGTGACGTCCTCTTAAAGAGAGGTTGCAGGGAGGAGAAGAGTCAGTTAAGATACAGTGTAGTAACAACTTTCCTCTAGTTCTCAAATGCTTCCTCCCACCCACTATCATGATCCTAATTCTACCAGACAAATCCAGGTAGACCAGGGGATGTACACTGGAGTTGGAAACATGGGGAATTTAGGAGAGATGATCCCTCAGGACTAGTGTTGGGAGTGGTGATACTGGGAGGTTGGAGGGATGGTGGAATAGAAAAGGGGAACCAAGTTTAGTGATCTACATATAAACTCCTCTATGGATGACAGGGTAGTGAGTGAAGCAACACATTGGACAGTGTATGATTTGAAAAAGTAATAACAATTTGTAAATTATCAAGGGTTCATGGGGGAGGGCGGGAAGAGGGAAGGGAAATATGGGGAGCTAGTACTGGTGTCCTAAGTGGAGGGAGGATGTTCTGAGAGTGATGATGACAACAAGTGTGCAAATGTGACCTGCATACAATTGATGTATGTATGGATTGTGATGGGAGTTGTATGAGCCTCCAATAAAATAATTAATTAACATTTTTTATAAGACTTCCTAACTAATTGTAAATCCTCTGACTTGTTTTTCTTTTCTCAAGCTAATAATGCTTTTCAAAGTACTAAAGCAACAAAGAGCTATGAGATAGTTTGGTTACAACTATGAAATTGGGGAGTGAAAAATGTGTATTTCCCGTTACATCGTTCAAAGATGTACAAGAGTGATCCTCTAAACTATGGACATGCTACGAAGGCTATTGACAGGAGAATACCTACCCCTACCCCTAGCGGGCAGTTTTTTAGTCTGGAGTGTGTTGAGCAACTACTATCAGGATAGTCAGAGGCTGCGTCTACATAAAGGACACGCAAAAGAATGTCATGACAATTTTCTTCCAGAGAAATCAGCCTTCGAAAACCTTACGGAGCACAAGTCTACTCGGACAAGACATGATTGCCATGTGTTAGAATCAACTTCCTGTTGACTGTTTTGTTTGATTTACTCCCAAGGACACTAGACTTTGGCAGAGAACATGGTCATTTGCATGTTGATTGATTTGTTTCCTGATACCTTGTCTGTTTAGAGGCAATTTGGGATTATAGGGCAGAATTTTCACACACACATGTGTTCCCACCTCCAGAGAACCAGAACATAGGAAGATGGTAAATACTTAGATCCTCTGGTCCAAGATTTTGAATCTAAGTTGAGTCACATAGGAGAGAGTGAGCTAACTGAGAATTCATTCTGGAGAGAACAAGGGAAGCAGCATCAAGCCCGGGGACAACAGAAAGAGCGACATGTCTAAGGTTAGTCGTGGTTTCAATAGGAGCAGCATGAAGGTGGGCTGAGCTCTAACTCTTTAGTCTACTGCAGACTTTTCCAGTTTTCTAAATGTATCTTTGTTTCTCTGTCTACTTTTTTTTAGCTCTCTCATCGATTCTGTACAACGTTGCCATCCATGTCATAGTGTATTTTTCATTGTTTTTATGTCAGACAAGGTTGGCTTCTAATTACCAAGGTTGGCTTCTAATTACCAAAATTAGAAATTTTGTTATAGTAGTTGGAAAAACCATACCAACAACAAAATTCTAAGAAAACACAGAAATGGTAAGTTTTTGTATAAGAAATCAAGATATATTAACATGACTAACATTCTGGATTGGATGGCCAAGATTGCTCTAGGTAAATAGTCTAAATTATCTAGATGTCTTATTCATAATATAAACATTATAATATCTACCTTAAATAATTACCAAAAGGAAGGCGTCTTCGTAGTATTGTTTGCTAAGCATTGGACTGCTAACTGCAAGTTTAGTTCTCCAAAAATCCCCAACCACTCCATGAGAGAAAGATGAAATAGCTTGTTCTTTCTGGTAAAGATTGACAGCCTCCATAGTCTCTGTGGCAGTCATTTGGCTTATCTTTATCTTGAGGTGAGTTTGTTTAGTTTTGTTCTGCATTGTTTAGAAATATGCCTGAGGGCTGAGCCCCGGTGGTGTAGTGATTGTGCGTGGGACTGCGGCCCCCTGGGATGGAGGTTCAATTCCAGCAGAGGCTCCACAGGAGCAAGGCTGGGCCTCCTACTCCCACTACCAGAGGGCAGTGATGCCCAAAAAACAAAAACAAATACAACAAAAAAGGAATATGCCTGAAACTGTTACAGATTAATGCATTGTTGTAATTATTATGATGATTCACATAAAACTTTTCATATGTTTTCACTGGATTATACTTATGGACAGCTAATGTGTGCCAGGAAGACCCCTTGTGACAGAATAAACAACTGAAAGGTCCACATTGTGAAGTTCTGTTCTGTTTCAAACAGATTTACACTTTTGGAAATCCTGAGACCCTGTTGTGCTTTGTCTTTTGTAGGTTCTGTGAGGAGAAATCCTCTGATGGCTACAGGGTTGGTTTGCATTTTTAATGTTTGCACTAATCTAAAGAATAAATAGGAGCACTAAAAACACTCCTTTTACTTGCACACTAAAAGGTGTACAGGAGGTTTCCATAGTTAAAAATGGTGAATGGGGTAGACAGCTAAAAACATTGCACAATGAATAAAGACATATAGTAATGCATAAGAACATTTCCCTTAGGGGAAATGGTGAAAAGTTATATGTGCTCTGACTACAGAGGACAGTAGGATGCAGAAGAAATAGAAAGGCACCTTGAGGTAAGGGGATTTGGCTAAATATGACTGCTGTATGTTTGTACGCCAAACTCCCTCTCCCATTAACCACCCAGAGGACCCTATACACAATGGTTCCCCTTTTCAGATTTCCCAAAGAGTATATTCCTCAGGGTGATAGGGTACAGGATGATTTCATGATAAAAGGTAGAAAGAGTGATGTGAATGGGGATTAGAAGCAAAAGTGTCAGGATCAGAGGAGGTTTTATGAGTTAGAAAGGAACAGAGGCAGATAGAAAGTACTATTAGAGTGCAGATGTTTGGCAGCAAAACATTTTATGTTATAATGACCCCTAGTGCCTACTCAGAAATACATCATTATATATAAGTATTATGAACATTTTGGTAATCATCTTGTGGGATAGGCAAGAAGCAGTTGTCCTGGAAACACCTAGACATGTCATAACCCTGATTGTTACCCAACCCTTTTTCTCTCAATTGTTGTGTATATGTCTATAAAAATTTGAAACATTTTCTTAGGTCATCAAATTAACATGACACCTAACAAATCTAGTAATAAGTGCTTAGTACCATCTACTACCCAGCACAGATTTAAATTAGCCCAATTGTCCCTGCAAGAGTATATACTAGGAAAGGTGGGTTAAAAAGTTAATTTAACAATAAAATTGAAAGATAATGGAATTTTCCTGTGAGTGCTTTGAAGCCCCATCACATGTACACACATAGACAGTGAGACAAAGGACATTAGAAAGTGAGTGGCTGAATCATCCAACCAGGCTTCTAAAGGGACAATAAACCATACCTTTTGTCCATCTCTGTTCCTTGTGTATGAACATAAGCAGAAAAGGATATTCGGCCTGACTTCAGAATTTAGCTTTCACAGAAGAAAGTCTTTTTCTGGGCACCGGGAAGGAATTCACACAGGTAACTTCTCAATCATGGTGAGCAGCCATGGGTATAGATTCCAAAATGATCCCAGGACACTCATCCTCTATACAAATACATTAAAGAATAGATAGATGATAGGCTTAACATCCTGCTGTGGTTTTCTGGAGCTGTAGGTTGTGTTGAGAAGGCGGTATAATGAATAGATTGGTTTGGGTGGTAATGTTTTCAATTTACCTCTCTGTTTAAGAACCCAATCTAATCACATTTTCTCCAACCTGGGAAACAGAAGCTTAAATTGCAAAAGGAAATTCTTCAGGATTTTCAGCAGTTGAATGAACTTTTCCGCACCTGGGTGGTCTCTCAATGACTCTGCAAAGACTTCTGTCTCTATAGCTTTCTCATTAATTCAATGAATGAATAGTTCAAAAAAGAGGATATTTTCCTAATACTGGGTTGTATTGCCTAGAGGATATTCCTGTTGATGGTTCTGTTGGCTTTGAAGCCCTGTACATGTAATGTCTATTTACAATGTTAGGATCTCGCTGGCACACCTAGATTTAAAATGTTGACTCTGAAAAATATATCGTATTTGAGCACTTGTTCATACAAAACATTTCCTAAAGTCATTACGTTCCCCAAAATGTTTGTAATAAAAAATATGTTTGGGTATGGTATAAGTGCCACATAAGAAAGTTAATTTAGAGAAACAAAAATGTAAACTCATATGAGGATTAAATTAAAAAATAAATTAAGTTTATTCCAGTTTTTTGTCATCCTTATTTGAAAAGTCCTTGAATTTAAAAATTTTACTTGAAAATATTGTACTTGAGAATGAAACAAAAGACAAACTTTCAAAAAACTTGCTGTCATTGAATTAATTCTGACTCACAGCAACCCTCTGGGACGGAATGGAATTGTCCCTTTAAGTTTCTCAGCCTTCAAATCTCCATGGGGGCAGAAAGCTTCAGAGGAGTGGCTGCTAGCTAAAAGCATGGACCCCGTGGTTTGCAGACCAACTTGCAACCCACTGTTCCATAGGGCAAGGACAGACAAATCTGTCCACGTTGGGGATACAGGCAAAACCGTCCTGGCGTGAGCCCCAAATTTTGTTGTAGATTTCCCATAATCTTAAAAATGAGCTATTTAGGTCTCTTTCTCTAAATATGTATGGAATGTTCTTTTATCTATAAAACAAGATCAGATCAATCTAGAATACTACTTGTAGTTATGGAATTCATTCTAAGGATCACATCTAAAAACAAAGAAGAAAGAAAAGCAGGAGTCTTTGTGAGATTTATAGAGACTATTTAATGACAGTTTTCTGTGAAGTCCATCCACCCTTGAGTTTCCTGGAGTTCACAGTAGATGAGTTTCAAGATGGAATTATAAAACGTGAGAACTGAAAATGTAATAAAACTTGTTGAAAGGTCCTGAGCAGAACGTTCATTGTGCTGTCTGTACTCCACTATCATAATAATCAGAGACCCTCCACAATCTTGAGAACTACTCATCTTTATTTATCTAAAAAAGATCCCCTATTAACATATGAAACCTAACGAAAAAAATGTAACATTCTCCAAAAGCCTTATTTAGAAAAGGATTGCGTGGCTTTGAAAACCAATTTAATATAACACATTCGCAGTAAGTAAATTGTGGATAATTTGAATATGAAGTAGAATGACTGAGCTCATAATGCAACATCTCAAAGATGGGGAAAATTGGAATATATTAATACACCAAACCATACTTATTGCCAAGGTGTCAATAATGGTGAAACAATGGAAAACGAACACTTAGTTTCCAAAACTTCTCAATCATTTAGCTTCAGGTCAGAGGACACTGTGCTTCGTTCATTTCACTTTTCTTTTTTTATTAGGAATACCCAACATTAGGTTGTTTTAAATGCCCAGTGAAATTTTTGATAAGCTAAATACATGATTTTCTCTATAAGCAACTGGATCGAAATACATTTCAGACCTGAAATAAGTAGTTTAGTATATCCTAATTTTATTTGCTTATGTATACCAGCTGCTGTAGCTTAGATTTCTTGAAGGAAAGCGTGAAGTAAGAAACTTAATTTAAGAGTGTAAGCTGCAGGCAGTTGAAGTTTAATTCAGGAATTTATAGACTCCCCCATGACAATAAGCTCTCAGGAGCAAATGTAACGAAGTGCACCCTGGCAGCACCGTTCAAAGTGTGCAGCTAAGGGCTTGTCAGCATTCCTCTTTTAAACTCTTATTTTCGAATGTTTATGATTTGACTGTAAGGATTTGCTAGAACTTGAGAAAACAGTTGTGAGGATTTAGCTCGGCAGAAAATTGTGTCATTTTCAGTTTTGACCACCAGAATGAACAGTAGAATTGGGTACAGGGTTGCAATCAGGTCAGATATGCTAGGACTTCATCACAGGCAAGGTGAGTTCTACGGTTTAGGCTTCTGCCCTGAGTGTTCCAGATCCATAGTCAAAAAATCGTGGCAATCATTTGAATGTGGGGTTTAGTGCAAAAGTGAATGGATAGCGGTGAAAATCATATATGTTTTAATCCTTATGACTGTACGTGGGATGCAGTAAAATATGTATTTAATAGAAAAATAATAGAAAAGACTGGTATTGTGCAAAATACAATGTTAACCTTTTTAAAAGCAAACTGGATGTTAATGGATTGAATTGTCCTCCCACTCTAAATACGCGTGACAGTCTAACATATATACTTGTAAGCGGGACCTTTAATATGGCCTATGCGCTGGAACTGGTTGACTGGAGCACACTCCTATGTGTCAGAGAGAACTTTATATCAAGAAGTAATTATACATCAGTAAGACATCCTAGACCCAGCCCAGATCAAGTCCATAAGTCCTGCATTAGCCTGTAGAGTCTTCTTCAGCACATGCAATGATCCCGGATGCAGGGAGATCAAAGGCCAGTGGGTGGAAAGTCCTGGGGATCCAATAGCTGTGTTCGCCTCTCCAGGGCTCTGCTGCCATCAGTGGGGCTCCGGGTTGTTTGTCAACAGGAATGTGAAGTGGAAGGTATGTCCTACCTCCAGGGCGGAAGAGCGATGTCTGAAGGTCACTCCCACCAGGAGGGATGCTCAGACTGACCTGATTGACAGGGTACACTCTATTTCTCTACTCTTTTCTTAAAATGAAATGAAATTGTGTAACTGCTACAGTTTCTTTTTTCATGTTAATTACCCCATAAAAGATTATAGGGAACCAAACTCACTGAAAAGCAGTCTTCTATATCAACTCCTTCCTGAGACCCTTGTAAGTGATGTTTCTCACTGCTTCTCTTGGTGTGGTTTAATGGGTTATCTCCTCCATAGAGATAGCAATGCATCAATAAATGAAAATTTGTTCACTTACAAATGTGCTGCTAGTGATTATCAGTTTTTGATTATTTTTAAATTACACTTTGAAGATAGGACATGCTGGGTTTCCTTATGAATGTTCTTTCTTCGGGGGGCATTTTTATCCTACCAACATATTAGTGATTTATGAATCTATGAAGTGATTTGACCCATAAATTTTTCTTAATACTAACTAACTAAGCTGTACACAGATAAGTAAATATCATTGGTTTTGTAAACCTGAAGTCAGGTTTCTAAAAATCATAGTTTGGAATGGGATTTTGACAGGGAATTCATTTTACCCTGATGCCCTTTCATTCTCTTTTCATTCCAGTACCAAATGAGCAAATTAAGCTTGTCAGATGACAGCTGCCTTTTGGTTACCTAAATGTCACTTTGATATTTAGATTTTAACTCTAAATGTAATTTTCAAGTTTCAAAGGGGACTAATTAAATCTTTTAAAAAAATCTTATGATAGTTATCCTACATATAATTCACATACTGTGTGCTTCAAAAGTTAGGTTGTATGTACAGATTGCACAATTGCCACTGCAATCAGTGCCAGTCCTTCTCTTTCTTCCTGCGCCCACTCCTGCCAGATCCCCATTTCTCTCAACACCCCCACCTCATCTACCCCAATATTCCATTAATCCAATCACTCTCTACTGCTCCACTGCTCCACTGCTCCTGATTTTCATATATTTAAAAACATTTAAGAAGACAAAAAATTATGCAACAACAATAATAAAAAAATAGCCCAAACAGCAATAGCAAGAAAAACATGAATCAAAAGGAAAGCAGGAAATATGGGTCAAAAGAGAGATCAAATGGGAAGGTATAGAATGTTAACTTACAAGGTTCTGTAACGGTGCAGTCTCCAAGACATTCTGCATGATAGCAAGATTATTCACCTGCATGGTCCATGTGCGGAGGGGATGCACAAGGGCAGTGGTTCTCAACCTTCCTCAGGCCTCCACCCTTTCATACAATCCCTCATGTTGTGGTGAACCCCCCCCCCCCCAAGCCATAAAATTATTTTTGCTGCTACTTCACAACTGTAATTTTGCTACTGTTATGAATTTTGCTACTGTGAAAGGGCCCTTTGACCCCCAAAGGAGTCAAGAACTACTGCACTAGAGGCTTCTCAAAGTTGTCATCCAGTCGATGCTAATTCGTAGTGACTCCTCTGGTTGTCCAAGACTGTACCTCTTTACAGAAGAGTAGAAAGCCCAGTCTTGTCTCCCTTGGAGCTACTCTTGGTTTGAACTATAGAAGATGTGGATCACAGCCCAACACCTAACCACTTCAACATCAGGGCTCCAGCACCAGAAGCTTAATCCATGAATATTTGCCCTCCACATTTTTTCATAAGAAGCAATTTTAAAATGGATCAAAGGCGAGATCAAATGCCAAGGTTTGCCCTTCTACATATTTACATCTGCCATAATCATGTTGGCAACTCTATCTGTCTGATAAGAAGGTAATTCACATCCATCTACTATGGTCAGAGAGGATGACCCCCCCCCACTGAAGGCACCCACAGGAATTCTGGGCCTCCATTGTTATCCACAGCCTTCTGTAAATCAAGTATTCACAGTTTAAGCTCTGGTATTAGTCTTTCCTTCAGATTTGAATTTTTTGGATCACACAGGCTATTATGCTTCTTCATGTGATTTAGTTGACACGTCATTTAGATGACTTCTTGTTCAAATCTTTCAGTCTGATGAGAATGATTTTAAAGATAAACTTCCATTTACCTAAGTTGTGTAAGAAAAAAAAATCCAGCAATGCTTACAAAACAGAATATACAAAAGATTGCTCACATAATTTTTGTCTTTCTGTTTGAAATGCAAATTCATAGCAAAGGGTTTTTTTTGATAAATTAAAAAAATAAATATCCAAGTGGCGATCTCTATAGGTATAGATTTCTTGTTCAAGGCAAATTTTATACTGAAGGCAGATTAGTTTGCCTTTCATAAATCATCTTGCCTGCAGCTATCAGCTTTACACCAATCCTTAAAAGTTTCACTGTTTTGACGACTGAAAAGCCTCATGTCATTGAAAGCAGAAGAGTGGGAGTACCTCTAGCCATGTCTCAAATAAACTCAGGGGGAAACAGGACAGTCATTTTGTAGTTGGTGCTGTTATGATGAAAACTTGCATCTGGAAACTTACCACAGAAGTTCTTTAAAATAAGCAAACTAGACCCAAGAGTGAGATCAGGTAAAGAACTACAGATTTGTTATAATTTAAAGAATTTATCTTCTAAATCTATGAAAACCATGTATGCCACTTCAAGCAGCCTTATATAACAGAAAACATTTGGTACTTTTGTTATATTTTCAGTAGATTTGGTATATTTTCCTGAGCTCACAGAGAATGCCATTTTAATGATTTAGTGCTTTGGTTATTGGGGAAAGGGGGTATTTTACAGTACTTAATAATCAAATAAGGAGAGGCATAAGGTTTTTCAGTGTATGGAAAATGTCAAAGACTCAGTTATTGTTGCACAAATAAATGAATCTAACTAAACACTCTTATTAGGGATTCGTTTTAGTGATAAATCAATTCACAGTTTCTAATGTTCAATTAATACTTTTATTGCTATACCTTTATCATAAATAGTTTCACTCTCAAGACATCTGAACAGGCACCAGGAAAACCATTTTGTATTGGTTGGTGAAGATATCTTTAGTAACGATAAATTATGAGAAAAATAGTAAAGCACATCTAAAATCCTTCTCTTAAGGTGAGGTTTAGAGAAGGGGACAAAGGAGAAGGCTAGTGTTGATTTTAAGGGTAGGAACTCAAGGAGAGGAAATGGCTGGAGGTTAAATTGATGCATTATTACGGGGTTTTCACTGAATTTCGTTCTTCCCTTTTTTCCCCACTGGCTATCTCTTTCCTATTGTCTGTGGACTGTTTAATCTTCTCTGGTTACACAGGAGTCACATATAAAAGACAAAATATTGAGAAGCTTTGCTACTAGGGTGTCAGCTCCTACTGACACAGATTTTTTTTCGACAAAGCATGATGATGTCTCGCCTCATGTTAGACAGGCTGTGGACTGTCTGATCTCATAATGAATTAGTCTCTAAGTTTTTCTACCAATCAGAATGGACTCCATATCTCTGGGTTAATCAAAGTAGCTTCTGAAGCCATTGCCGGGGACAAGCCAGAGAGTTCATTCAGTTCAGGAGTTTATGGAGCCTTACTTGAGGGAAATACCAAGAGCATATTCTTGATACATATTTTTAATAGGTCCAGGGAGGCTTTGGGTTTATTATGAAGGCTTTTTTTTAAGAAATATGAAAAATGCATTGGTGAGTAAAAGGCCAGGGAATATGCACCTAGGAATCCCCCCACCACTCCCTCCAGCAATACAATGCCCTTACTTGTCTTTGTGAACATTCAGGGCTATCTTATAAGAGTTGCATGAAAAAAGCTAAGCCTCTCCACCCTATCTTCCTTATTGTCAAAATATATTTGTTCCCCAAACTCAGAGCACTGAAAAGGGACACAATTTAAGTCCCATGGGGATGCTAAAATTACCATTTGCTTTGTTTTAATGCTTTTCATTGTGAATTACTTAAAGATTTTCCAGAAAAATCATTTTTATTGAGAAATTTATATGTATTTTAGCAATTCATACACATTTCTTTCAACAGTCCACACAAGGACAAGGTTTTCTTTCTCTTCCTCCTTGCTACACTTGATCTTAGCCCAAAGGCAGAGAAACGACCCCACTTCCTCCTTGCATTGCCTGTTGTCAGTGCGGTGTGTGTTCTTAAAGCTTTGTGCAGTCTGAACTTTGTCCTTGAGTAAACTCTGTCCCTCTCACCTCAAGTGACAGTATTCTAGGCATGCTATTATCCTTGTATAAGATGTTCAATCCAAAGAACTGTTTGCTGTTTGAAAATTGAGCAATGGGGATAAGTTACGTTCTAGATTTGAGAGGTCAGGGGAGCTGTTTACCATCTAGTCTTGATACCAAGGTCATGGAATCATGTTGTTCGCAAATCCATTTGCGGGAATTACATAATTTCATGTCCACATGAAGATCTAGAAAAATGTAGGGATGGAGCCCAGCTTGTAAATCAAGTCACAGTTTGATGGTACCTTCTTGTGAACCTGACCTTCCCATCAGGAGGGCCATGGGGAACCCCATCCTCACTGATTCACCTCCCCTCTGGCTATCCTGATGACCATCAGAGCCCTGGAGATGCACCCACCACTATGGGGTCCACGGGACTTTGTACCCACCAGCCTGTGGTACTCCTGCATGCTGCCTCCTTGCTTATGTCTTTGAGTCTGAAAAGGGACCTGGGGATGCTTACTGGACTTATGGATTTGGGTTGGATTAGGCTGGGTGATTTTCTCCATGAATGCTTACTTCTTATTTAAAAGGTCTCTCACTTATATATGAGTGCCACTGTGTTTGTTTACCAGCCTAACATGACATTAGACTAATTATGTCTTTTATTTTCTTCTCTCTTCCATGATCTGGATAGGAAAAGCTATTAGCTGCACCTTGGTTGGTAGCTCAGAATCTTTTAGTACTCCAATCACTACTCGAAAATGTAGCTTGTAGCAAATTCTTGATGGACTATGTTATGCCAATTGATTTTCTGTCCCGCAAATGATGATCTTGGTCCCTGGACTTCAAGACTCACTTCTTTAAGGTATTTGGTTATGTCTAAGCCATTTTCATAACTCTGTTCCCTGTATTATGTAACACCCTTATGGGTATATTTGCAGCAAATGCCCATACACATATAAAATATTTCTGTCAAACATATATATTTCCAAATGTACTCCCAGACTCCCTCCCACATCATTTCAGCCTGTCCATCTAGCCCAGCGCCAGCTTTTAGACTGCCATTATTATAGGACTGCATATGTTTGCAAACCTAACAATGTCTTTCCTGTATCCATTATTTGTGTGTGTGTTTGCACCAACTATCTTCTTATTTTATATTCCCATCCCCCTCACTAAAATTAGGACTTGTTTATCCAAACACATGATTGTCTTTCCTTCCTTCTTTTCCACTGCTGATAACCTTTTAGTGGGAAAATATTTGATTGAATTTTCAAAATAGCAGTCTCATACAATATATGTTCTATTGCAATTGACTCATTTCATTCAGCATAATGTCTTCTAGGTTCACCCTGTAGTGAGGTGTTTGATTGATTCATCTTTATTCTTAAATATCTTTTAATATTGCATCGTGTATATGAACCAAAGTTTATTTATCTATTTTTCCACTGATGAGCATTTAGGCTATTTCTATTGTTTTATTATTGTGAAGAGTATTATGGTGAACCTGGATGCATACACATATCTATTCATGTAATGATGATTATACTCAGAGAATATTTTTGTTTAAATTTACTATTAATTCTGGGGTGAAATGAAACATCATTGTTGTTTGATTTGCATACCCCAATGACTAATAAACAAGAATACTTCTTTATGTGTTTGTGAACCTCTGAATATCTTCTTTGATGGCATGTTCATTTATGTTTTCTGCCTATGCTTTAATTGGATTACTTGTCTTTTTGTTTTGAGGTGTTTAATCTTTCTCTTAAATTTTAGTGATTGGTTTCTTATCTCATATGTTTTATTGCCAAATATATTTCCTCATCGGAAAATATTCTTCTTGTGAATGGTAAATAAATCAGAATGTCTTCTATCACCATTTTAAAAACATAGTATTGGAAGTTTTAGTCAGAGAAAGAAGTCAATATGTGGAAATAAAAGGCCTCTAAACTGGCAAAGAAGAAACTAACTTTAAATGATATAACTATATGCAAAGAAAATCTTTAAAACTCAGCATGAAAATTATAGAAATTAACTATAAGTGGCCTGGTACTAGGCCAACAAAAAGAAATCCTTTGTATTTCTTTATGTTAACAAAGAGAACTTTGCAAAGAAAATTAGGAAAACAATAGCATTGACAATAGTCACCTAAAGAAGAAATTACTTAGGAATAAGCCTAAGTAAAATACCTAAACAAAGACAGCTGCAAAACACTGTTAACCAAAAGAGATCTACACATGAGGAAGAATATTCCAAGCTCATACATATGAAGATTTAACATCGTGAATATAGCAATACTACTGAAGTGATCTACAGATATAATGCAATCACCATCTAGATTCTATGATATTTCATTTTGACTCCATTCATGATTTTTTCATATTTTAAACAGATGGGGACACTTATGGGTATTTTTGCAATGAAAGAAATAAAGAGACCTTTAGATAAACCTAGCACTACTATGGAGTATAAAGTAAGTGCTCAGACCTTTCCTGATTTCAACAATTACTCCACACTCACAGTAGACAAAACAGCCAGGTGCTGGCATCCCGACAGACACGTAGAATAATAGAACAGAACCGAGAATCCAGAAGTAAATTCATCCACATTTTAAAAGATGATGTTTGATAAACGTCAGAAATGCATTAAATGGGTACGAGAGGGTCAGTTTAGCAAATGGTCCTGGATAAACTGACTAGCCATTTGCAGACATTGAAACTGAACCTGAGAAAAGGATGTGGTGGCCACAGCTGACGTCCATCTGGCTTCAGTATGGGGGAGACTCTAACTCTGTAGCAGTTCAAGGCTGACTGTCACAGAGCAGAGGTAAGACTTGCCCAAAGCCTCCATCTTCTTTTATCCTATTCTGATACCAAGGCAAGCTACATCTCTACTGGGTGGATACCCTACTGCCATCACCACACACTGTCATTGACATATTCACAATTATGGGGGTTATTAGTGAATTTTGCTGATTACCACATGTCCTCAGTCTCTGAGCATATGACTCCTAGGCCAAAGTTTCCTCCCATGATGCTGTTTTGCCTAATTTGGCATGCATGGACTCTGGTCTCAGGGCAGGGACTCCCTTGCCCTTGTGCCTCTTGTCCAGACATAGCATGGTGTCTGTCTGTTGTGTCTGCAACTTCTACACAATGAGAGATCTCAAATGTGTTCCACTGTGGGCCCTTCTTCCATCACAGTCCCAGGAATTCTTGGTGCCTGCTTCTGAGAGGACTCACTTACACACCTGGTAGTCCTAACCAAAATCAAGGAGTCCTCTCTGTCAGTGGTTCATGTACACTGCTCACATCCAAATTTTTGGTGGGAGTTATAGAGAAATCACTAGAAGATCTATAAGTAATTCATTTCACCTTACCACAGAATGCATATTAAAAATCTCATAAAAAAACAAGACTGATTAAAAAATCTAAGTGTAAAAGCAAATAATATAAAGTTCATCAAGGAAAAAATATAAACAAGAGACATGTTAATTCATGGCATAAATATACTACTACATTTAATCAAAAGCATATTAATAACAGAAGTTAAACTGACATCTTCTATAACTAAATAGGACAGTAGCTATATCACCTGTTGTCAATTTGAGACTTGGGTGAATGTGTGGAGTTTAGCCTGTCAATCAGGTCACAGCTAGATGGCCTCATTTGGAGGTGCTAAGGCAGGGGTATTCATTCTTTTTTAGCATGAGAGTTACTTATAAAATGATAAAGTCAAAATGATCTATCAAATACAAAACATTTATTTTTATCACATTTATTCATAAATGCATTGAAAATTCTTTATATGTACACATATGCACATATATGTATGCCTATGTACCTTGCATAAGCATAATATGAGTCCATATTGCACAGCACATCTCAATTAACTATGTACATGAGCCAGGGACGCATAGTCCGGACAGTAGCTGCTGACAGCCAGCCTCAAGCACACTTCCAACTGCTCATCAGTCATGGTGGAACGGCACTTGGACTTAATGATTGATCATTTGTGGGAAAAAGCTGATTCACAAAAAATAAGCAGAACCTAAAAATCCTGTCAAGGAGGTAGCGCATTTTCTCATGTTTGGGTACTTTCCCTCTGTGAGTAAGTTCCAGAACTGTTCATGTGCTCTGAACTCCAGATGAATGTTGGTTTATAGTGTCAAAATCTCTTCTTCTATTCCAGAAAAGGTCGGGTGAAACTGTTGCAATTTTTGATGCAAGTGAATCAGCCTCAGCATCTTCCCCAAAAGGATAGCACATGAATGTAGTGGCTGACTCTGGCAAAGAAAAGTCTTGAAAGCATTTGGCTTAGCATGTCAGTTTTGCTGCACTCAGTGCAATTGTTTGCACAGGAATTCGACACCTAAGCTTGCATCTGATTGACTGCTCTGTATGTCATTTAAGTGATGGGATTGATGATAGGCTTACGTCTATTTTTTTTAATACTGTGCAATCTATCCACACTACATTTGTCATCTACTAGAAGTTCATGATTAATGTATTGAGTTCCCTTGTACTAAGGAGTTAAATTTTTCGTTGGAGGAGGGACACACACAAGACCTTCCTACCCTACCAACAAGACCCATGAAGCTAGGCTAGAGCTTTGGAGCTAAAGGAGCCACATGGAGACCCCTGTCAGTGCTGAGATACTTCTACTGCCACTGAATCCACAAGACTTTCTACCTACTGGCAAGTGATCTTCCTGTATTTGGTGACATTACATGTGTGGTGTGAGTCTGAAGAGAAATTTACATATTGGTATGAAACATATGGGCTGATATTGGACTTGTATACTTGACATGGAGTGGGCTGGGATCCTTGATATTCAATTTCTCTTATATACAAAGCTCTTTTTTATACCTAGAGGAGTGTATATGGACTTGTTTTTCTCGTCTATCTGAACAAGCACGGATAATTATACACATCAAAAGATTTCAGTGAGGCTGAGTCCCGGTGGCATAGTGGTTGTGCATGGGACTGCGGCCCACTGGGATGGAGGTTCAATTCCAGCTCCACAGGGGCAAAGGCTGGGCCGCCTACTCCCACCACCCGGGCAGTGATGCCTAAAAAAATTAAAAAAAAATAAAAAATATAAAAAGGATTTCAGTGAAAGACTAAAACATTCATTTGGATGTTTTGTAAACTGAAAAGTACAAAATTATTTGGGAAGGGTTAGAGAAATGGAAACACCACCTTGAGAAGAATACTGATCTAGGAAGATATGTTAACAAAAAATAGTTTCACATTTTGATATTCTTTGTAATAAAATTTCTATGATTTTGCAGGAATATTTTTTAACTTTCCTTTTTTAATTGATCACATTTTGGCATTTTCACTTAATGGAATATCTTTATATATATATATATATATATATTTAAAATGTTCATTCCAAAAGTTCTTTCTGTTTTGTCCAAGGATATTATTATTCATATATAGAGTGACACAAAAAAATTAATCAAGGACTCTAAGTAGCTGGATAGAATTGGCAGGTAGACAGTAAATGCATGAAAAACTGTTGACATTTTTGAAGAGTCAATGACAGCTGTTTTGAAGAATGATTCACAATCATCAATTTATTTACTCACAAATAGATTCAGATAAAACAGTTTCACCAATGGTACTGCATCAATGATATCAATTACTTTTCATTGCCATAATTTTCTTGACATGTTGAGGATCAACAGCATATAATGGCAGTGTACCTACCCCATTAGTAGTGCTTTTAAATTTGACTGACAGATAAGCCTTTTGTTAGTATTTGTGAGTGAATAGGAAGGATATTTGTCAGTATTTTGGATGATTCTCTGAGAATTTGTGCATCTCATTGCCTACACCATTCTAACGCGCATCCAGTGCAACAAATACCTTGTATGAATTGATTGTTCATTAGTGGCTGTGTTAGGTCAGGTTGACTAGAGAAACAAATCCAGAGATACTCGCATATGTACAGGAAAGAGTTTTCTAGCAAAGAGCAATCGTATATTAGGAAACCATCCTAAACTAATCCAGATCAAGTGCATAAATCCTATTTTCGCCCATAAATTCCTCTTCAGATTCATGCAAGTCATGTAATGATGCCAAATGCAGGAAGATCACAGGCTAGTAGATGGAAAGTCTTGTGGATTCAATGCCAGTGTAAGCTTCTCCAGGGCTCTGGCTGCCATCAGCAGGACTCCATGTGATTTGTCAATAGGATAATGAAGCAGGGGGAGAATGTCTCCCACTTTTAGGGTTGAAGAGAGGATGTTCTCAAAATCCTCATGAGAAGGTCTCACACACAAGGAAGCATCATTATACATGTCCTATTTGACAGGACAGATGCCACCCCTTCACTCTTTTTATCAAGTTACCAGGATATTAGGTACATAACACAGTCATTATCAGTAATGCTTTTCTAATTATATTACTTCTCATTTCTTAGTTGTCATTTTCCACAAAGAAAATCCCTTACAATTCTAATTTCCATACTCTTTGTATAGTTATTGATTAATAGATATTCTATTATTGGTGCCTGGCTATCAAAAGATACAGTGTCTTGGGTCTTAAGACTTGAAGGTAAACAGGTGGCCATCTAGCTCAGATGCAACAAAGTCCACATGGAAGAAGCACACCAGCCTGTGTGATCACAAGGTGCCCAAGGGATCAGCTATCAGACATCAAAGAACAAAAGCAATCATATCATTGTGTGCTCATCCTCCTGATAAAATCATTGAAGACAAATGGATGTATAGGCAAATGTGGTAAATGAAGATTATGATGCCTGGCTATCAAAAGATAGAGTGCCTGGTGTCTTCAAGACTCAAAGGTAAACAAACAACTATCTAGCTCAGAAGCAACAGCATCCACATGAAAGAATCACACCATTCTGTGTGATCATGAGGTGATGAAGGACTCAGACATCAAGTAACAAAAACTCATGTCATTGTGAATGTGGAGGAGTGTAGATTAGAGACCAAAAATGCATCTGTAGGCAACTGGACATTCTTTTACAGAAGAGTTGTGGGGAGGAGACAAGCCAGTCAGGTTTCAGTGTAGCAATGATGAAACACGCAAATTTCCTCTACTTCTTTAATGTGCCCCCACTATCATGATCCCAAATCTATCTTACAAATCCGGCTAGACCAGAGGATATACACTGGTCTATGGGACCAGTCT
Organism: Nesogale talazaci; assembly: GCA_004026705.1. Classification (NCBI taxonomy): domain Eukaryota; kingdom Metazoa; phylum Chordata; class Mammalia; order Afrosoricida; family Tenrecidae; genus Nesogale; species Nesogale talazaci. Next base: position 62,853 of record PVJH01001405.1, on the reverse strand, counting down.
GGCCTATAGGTAAATAGGTAAATAGGAACTGAAAGCAAAGGCAATCCAGGACAGATGATCCTTTCAGACAAGGTCAGTGCTGAGAGTGGTGGTCCTAGTTGGGTAGAGGGAAGATGTGGAAGAAAGGGGAAACTGATTACGAGGATCTACATTTAACCTTTCCCCAGGGAACAAACAGTAGGAAAGTGGGTATAAAGAGACACCAGATAGTGCAAGATAGGACAAAATGATAGCAATTTATAAATTATTAAAGGTTCATGAGGGAGTGGAGAGGGAGGAGAAAATGAGGAGTTGATACCAAGGGCTTAAGTAGAAAACAAATGTTTTCAGAATTATGATGGCAACAAATGTATAATTGTGCTTGACACAATGGAAGGACGTATGGATTGTGATGAGTTGTAACAGCCCCTATTAAAAGATTTTTTAAAAAAAGAGTGATGGAAATGAGCCTTTGTCTTGTGTATTTGGAACATGCTATCAAGAGAAACCAGTGCCTGGAGAAGTCCATTATGCTTGGTAAAGTATACGATCAGTGAAATGAGGAAGATCCTGGATGATGTGGGTTGACATTGTCTGAAACAAAGGGCTCAAACATAACAACATGGTGAGGATGACCCAGGACCAGGCAATGTTTCATTCTGTTGAGCCTACAATTGCTATGACTTGGAGCCATCAGAAACTAATACCACCACATATTAGTAACACTTCATAATTCCCCATATGATTCACATTCATTATTTCACTTAATTTTGACAGAATTCCAAAGATAACTATTATTGCTACTCTCTTTTTCAAAATAAAGGAACCATGATGCAAAAATGTAAAATAAATTGCATAAGTGTGTGTATGTGAAACTTCTCTGATTTGTAATACATACACTTTTAGCATTTCTATGCTTTTGGCACAAGATTTTCCACATTACCAGTATTGCTAGGGTTCCAGTGCATACCAGAATCAGTAGTTTCCAAACAAAGATGGAAGGTGTCTCCGTAGTCAGTGGCTGACCCTAGAACAGGTCATGAAGGAATTGTTGCTGGTTTTAGGTGGCATCAATAGGTTCCAACAAAGAGCAGCCCTACATCCCCAGCAAGAGAAAACCCTGCCCATTCCTGCACCATCCTCACCACTGTGGTTATGCCTCAGCCTATTTGTGTTAGGCTGGGTTGACTAGATAAGCAAATCCAGAGGCATTCATCTATGTGTAAGAGGAGCTTTATATCAAATACTAATTGTCTTCTAAGAAAACACCCCATCCCAGTCCAGGCCAAGTCCATAAGTCCAATATTAGCCCATATGTCTGATACCAGTCTATAGATTTCTCTGCAGATTTATGCAACACATGCAATGTTGCTGAAGGTGGAAAGACCACAGGTCAGAGGTAGAAAGACTTGTGAATCCAGTGGCAATGGATGCATCTGCCACATGGCTCCTTCAGCTCCAGGGCTCTGACTGGGATCCCTGTGGCTTCATGTGTCTTCTCATGGAGAGGGAGTATGTGCCTCACCTCCAGGAAGGAAGAGAGGAGTTCCCAGAATCTTCAGGAGAAGGTCAGGCCAATGCAGTGGCATTATTGGCTATGACCTGATTGACAGGTTAGTCTCTTCCCCTTCCCTCAAGTCGACAGGGGATTATGTAAATGACACTTTATTATTGCCCATTTCCCATCTCTTTGAGAGCCTTTCTCTCTTTCACTGTCACTCTACTAAGCATGAAGCCCTTCTCCTGTGACTATGCTGACAACATATCCAAAATATTTGCGATGAAATCTCCCCATGGTATGACATTGATGGTTATAAAGGACATTTCAAGATGAAACTTGAAGTATAATGTTGCTTGTGGTAGGATTATATCTAATTCAAGTTAGCCCAATCATGCAGGAATGCACTTATTTTACATATCTTATTAAGGAACCAAGGGGAAAAAGAAAAGGTCCTCTCAAAACAATGATTTTTGTTGGGCTGGTTAAATATAAGACAGAGAGGCCAAGGATGTCAACCGATTTTTGAAATGTCAGATTTAATCTAGGTACATTGCTTGAAGCACACAAGATGATGATGTTATATCATTAGGAAGAAGCTTTTAAGAAGATTGAAAACTGTTGGTGAGACTACAAGACCAGAAAAACTATACTGGATAATTTTATTTATTCAGTCGGAACAACATACCTACTCAATGTCAGTTGTACCAAAGGCTGTCACACAAAAATTTGTTGGGATCTTTATCTCACTCACTTTATTTCTTTGATCTTTGCCAATCAAAATTCATGTTGTTTCCCAGCTCAAAGAGCATGTATAAGAAGCACAGGTTGATCCTCAAGGAACTAATTTGTCATGTTAATATTTAATGAGAATCTTTAGATAAGAGCTAAAAGAGTTAAAAGTTGGATATTTCCTTTGGAAACGGCATGTTGCGAAGCATGCCAATAGGTTCTTGATGTTGTTTGATACTATTCAGTTGCACAATGCTGTGTGCAACTCAAGAAGACACTGCCCAGTTCTGCGCCATGCTCACAATTGTTCCTGTATGTGAGCTCATGGTGGTAAATGCTGTGTCAGTTCATCTTATGGAGGGCCTTTCTCCTAATTACAACCTGTTTGGATTTCAATAAACCTCAATACCAGAGTATGATTGATGAGTTCAGTGTGGTCATCGCAATGAATTGTCAAACCCAGAAAAGTACAGAACCCGTTGGAAGGTAAGCAAAAGTCTGACGACTGTGTGAGAAGAATCAGCTGTGGTCAGATATAATGTTAGATGCTCCTTCACTCTCTTGAAATGAGATGATGTCAGTCATCACCTCCATGCCATTAATATGCACCTCTATCAGAAATGGCTCACTTCGCTTTCAAAAATGAGAACAGCATATAAAAATGATCACAACTACAAAAGCCTTGCCCATTATTTGTCATGTACATGAATTTTTGATCCTGCTTGAATTTTTGCACCTGCTTGAAAAATGATATCTGGTATTTTATTGATCAGCTTGAAAAACTGGTTTAGGGTGATGTTAGATTTTCTATAACTAAAATTGGGACTCTGAATCCTTCCTTTCTGGTTTATCCCTTGAGATCCAAGTATAGCTGAAACTCTACACTTTGGACTCAATGGTACCATATTATGATTTGCAGTGACCATAATTCCTTGGAAAACTCTAAGTCTTTTTACATATACAAGAGGACTGCTAAAGGGTTGTGTAAAGATGGAATTGAAAAGCAACGGAATTTTTTCATGACATTTTTGAGGCTTCCATATGTTATTTGATTTAATCCTATGCTGCATGTATTCTGTAGGCGCCATGGTGATGCTGCCAGGTAGGTGGAAGGCCGTGAGGTGCAACTGGTGCTTCACATCCCCTGGCTGCTCCATGGGAGCACGGTGAAATTGTCTGCACCTATAGAGATTCACAGCCTCACAACCCTACACGGCAATCGACTCCAAGGCAGTGAATTTGCTTTGGGTACGTAGTCTTCACCTCCGCAGCAAAGGCTCACAAAGTCATGTCAATGCATTTAGTCCCATTGCACAGTCAAGGTGCTTGGTTCTAAACCCAGGCCTTACGAATCTACCACAGATATTCATTATTGTGCTGCTTTTTACCTTAATTACACAGCACTAGTCCTTTAATCTTTAATCCTGAATTGAAGACTAGGCCCAAGTGGAGAATTAAAAGTCATAATTCCATGATCCCACTCACCAATTAGACTTTAACTCAACAACGCTAGGACACTTTCCTGTAAATTGCATTTTAAAAGGCTTCTCAGGTTGTGGCAGAATTATAAATCATTGCAATAACATAACGTACTCAAGAGCACTTCAGGGAGCTTCCTCCGTTCTTCCTCACTTTCCTTATTTTTATGTTGTTCATTATCTTTTTTATCTTTCATCATCTTTCTTCCAGATTTGATCTGTCCAATAATATAAAACTGCCTAATGCAATGGGTAATATAGTGGAAAAGTAATAATATTGGTTACCGCACATTTAAAATATTGCTCCTCTAATTAACATCTGATGCAAGTATAAAATGTGCATTTGATTTCAAAGACCGTATGATAAAGAGATATAAATAATTCATAAATATTTTCCATTAGTTATCTTTTGTTGCAATAAAATTCTCTATGCCCACATATACTAAAATAAAATATATGATTGAATTATTTTCACCTGTTTCTTTTAACCTTTTTAAAATAAATCCATTAGAAAATTACACTGCAAACTTGTAGCATATTTCTATGGGACAGCTCTGTCTTAGATGATTAATAAAATGTGAATATAAAGCTAAGTGCTTTTGTAAATGAGAAAGTTATTTAAATTAAAAGGTAAGTATTTTCATACCATTACTTGCATTTTGGAATGCTTATATATAAAATGCGACCTTTCCAATGGGAAGTCCATATATTTTAAACATTAAGGCCTCTATAAGATGCCTTTGTATTTCTGCTTACATTGAAGTTGATATCCTGATAAGCTATACTGTGCAATATTTTTGACTAAAATAGCTACAAAACTATTTGAAAGAAAGCCTTAAAATTCTTAGCGGCTATTCGGAACAATTTTTTGTTGTAACCTTACTTTTTCAAACACTCTCAATACTTTTTCCATAGATATTCACAGTAAAGATGGTTTCACAGGCTGAATAACAAACCACTACAAGACACATATTTACTTTAAACCACAACTCTCCTGAATCTCACAAGTTGTATACTTTGATAGAGTGTACAAGTTCCATATCAGTTTTAACAAATTATTATAATGATAATAACCTTAAGCACCATAACTTTATTATCTTTTCTTTCAGTATGTCTGAAGCACATCTCAGCAGGCCCAACTAAGCATTTCAGCAGGCTTGGATTCCTTTGAGAGACTCTAGGAAAGGAGAAGGTGTTCAGCATTTCCCAACGTCTAGAAGAAACATCACTCCTTGGATGACTGCCCATGCTTTCATCTTAAAATTAACCGCCCATCATGATCTAATCTCTCTGACATCTGCTCTGACAGTACATCTTTTCTCTATCTCTCTTCCCTCTCTTTACAAGGATCCTAAGATTACCTTGGGCCCAGTCAGAAAAGACTTCTGAAAACCCTTAATTGAATCACCTATGTAAAGTCCCTTTACCAGTAAAATACCAGTGGCAGCGATGTCCCTGGTATTTCAAATGCCAGCAGGGTTCCCAAAATGAACTAGTTTCAGCAGATCTTTCAGACTAAAATCAGATGATGAAGAAGGAATTGGCTGCTCGCTTTAGAGTGAGAAGCTGTTAAAAGCCTTATGCACAGCATAAAAGCATTGTCAGATACTGAAGGTCTAATGAATTGAAGCAGAACTTTATGTTAGAGATGGGGAAGGTAACGGGCCCGTTGGGTTAGAAAGCACTCCAAATGTGGCTCAGGAGATGCTGCTTTCTCAAAGCAGAATACCTAATGGTAACCAGTAAAATAGGTGGCAGGAACGTCTTTTAGACCTTCATTTGCTGATAGGAAACAATGGAAAATGAGAAAAAAAGGCTGCAAAAGTCTACTAATAAGCAGAAATCAGAATATACAATGTATAGGAAAAGTGGAAGTCATCAAAAATGAAATGGCATGCATAAAGATCAATATTATAGTATCTAGTGGGTAGAAATGGAATGAGATTGGCCAGTGTGGATCAGAAAGTCATATGACAGGCTATCCCTAAAACATTCAAACCAAGAGGCAGAAAAGGACAATTGCAGATCTTTCGAACTACAATGTTGCCTGTAGTAGGATTATATCTATCCACCTTGGAAGAAATCCAGCTAATATAGCTATTATTCAAATTTATGCACCTACCACTAAAGGTAGCTATGAAAAATATTTCAAAAATTCTATATTTTCATGCTGAAAATAATTTATCCTTAATCATTTTATTGGAGATCTTACAGATATTATAAAATCCATAATTCAGTTAGATTAAGCTTAATTTTATAATTGCTACCACCATCAGTTTAATAAAATATTATTTTTTCTTGAACTCTTTGGTATTCGCTTCACATTATCCCCTCCCTCTTCCACCTACCAATCAGGAACCATTATTACTATATTACACACAGACACACACATTTGCTGTATCTTACACCATCCAATGTATCTATTCACCTGAAATTCAGTTTTTTGTTCCCCTTGAGTACAGTTATACAGTCATCATTGTTAGCATTCTGAAATTGATCACGAATACACGGACAGTTATTGGTGATTGGAATGCAAAGGTTGAAAATAAAGTGGAACAGTGGCTGGAAAAATCATCTTACTTATAGACTCAAAGCTGAAGATCACATGAGAAAATTTTGCAAGACCAATCGTAAAAAGTACTTTTTATCATCATACGTTGTGGCTACCCATGTTGGTTTCTCCAGATGTAATCTATGTAAGCCAGATTAACTCCATCAAACCTCAGGTTGCAATATTGAAGCATTCTAAGGGCAAAGTGTTGAACAGTGTGGGAAACATGAAATAAGATGGAATGAATACACCATCACCATAAAGAACTAGTAGCCTTTCAACAACATCAAGAGCCAAGAGCAAGAGCCAGAGATACCTATAAATCGGCCCCAGACTGTGTGGGCCATAACAAACTATGGAAAGCTTTAAGAAGAACAGGAGTTCCATAACACTTCATTGTTCTCATTGGAATCTATACATAGATTAAGAGAAACTTGTGGAAACAGAAGTAGGGACTACTTTGTGGTTGAGATTTAGGAAAGGTGTGGGATAGGGTTGTACTTCTCATCGTACTCAGTCAATCTGAGCATTGAGCAGATCATCGGAGCAGTTGATTCTCATGAGGAAGAATGTGGCATCAGGATGGAAGGAAAGCTCATCAGCAAGCAACTTGTTCGGTGCAGATGACGCAAGCTTGTTTGCTGAATGTCAGTAGGACTGGTAGCCATAGTTGATGAAGATCAAAATCAAGGATCGCAACCTTCAGCCTTGATTCCAATTTAATTTAAAGAAAATCCCTACATTTCGGCCATGAGAGAACATCCAGGTCATAGAAACCATCCAGATAAGTAGAGAAAAGATTGCTGTTGTCAAGGATTTCATCCTGCTTAGATACAGAATCAATCATCATGGAAACAACTCTCAAGAGACCACAAGCTGCCTGGCATGGGGCACATTCCCTGTCCAAGGGCTCGTTAGAGCTTTGATAGAAAGTTGGTCACCTGGAGGACTAAAGTCTACCTGACCCAAACCATAGTGAATGGTCTCATATGTATGGCAAAGGTGGACTTTGAATAAAGATCCAGTGCCTTGAAGTTATGCTGGTAACAAATAGTAGACATATCATAATGCCATGGATCGCCCAGAAGACAAACACATCTATTTTGGAAGAGTGTTCCTTCAAGGCAAGGATGGTGAGACTTATCTTACATACTTTAGGAATGTTATCAGGTGAGACCAGTTCCTGGAGAAGAACATCATGTTCAGTTCAAAAAAAAAAAAAAAAGCAACAACCCAACAGCATAGGAAGCCTCTCAACATGATGGATTTACAGAGTGAATGCAAAAAACAAGCTCAAGGATAGGCACGATTGTGTCGGATGGCACAAGACCAGACAGCCTAGTGTCAGAACTGACGTGATTTCACCTAGCAAGACCATTAAGTCCCAGATTCCAGGGATTAGGATGTGAACATCTTTTCGATAATTTCATCTACCACAGCGGACGCAGTTATAAGGCCCATCAGTGTACAGTGAATTAACGATAAGCTAGACAGTTCTCATAGCCACTCTATTGGACAGAGTAAAACTAACCCCTCCTGTTTTTCTGAAGCTCTCAGGCTTTACTCGGGGAAAAAGCCTTGTCTGGTGGTTTAACTTGCTGACCTAGATGTTAGCAGGGACCCACTGTTCCCCAGTGGCTTGAGGTGGATTTGAAGGCTGTTCCTGTGAGTTGAGACACTTCTGCTTTGGAGCCTGGAACCTGGCTCTGCTTTATGTTTCTTAGCCTCTACCCATATGCGGCAGGCGAATCCGGCCACGCTCACCTGGAAGAGCAGAGAACAAGTGACTAAGAGCGACCATGCTAGGGAGCTAGGGGGTTGGTTTCTTGGTGCTGAAGAGGAGGTAGGCTGAAACATAAAATCTGCTTAAGCGTGTCACTGGCATGTTGTCGCTCTCATTTCATTGATTGGCCAAAGTTAAATCACAATCCATCTCTAATGTGAACGGTTGGGAAATAGTCTCTAGCGCTTGAAGAGACTAGCTGCAGAGATAAATGACGAAGAGCAAGTATATAGGGACATCAGAGACTGAGGCCACCAAGGCAGTTGAGGCATCAGAGTGGGTTTCCAGTATTTAAGGTCAATGATAAGAAAGCATAATAAGGGCTGAGCCCCGGTGGTGTAGTGGTTGTGCGCGGGACTGCGGCCCACTGGGATGGAGGTTCAATTCCAGCAGCGGCTCCACAGGAGCAAAGGCTGGGCCTCCCACTCCCACCACCAGAGGGCAGTGATGTCAACAAAAAAAGAAAGCAAAATAAATTGGTCATCTTGAATCTGTGTGCTTTTCATTTATCTGTGCCTTGACATTGACTGGGCAGTGAACTTGGTCCAGCTGTGAGGCTAAGGGCTTTCTTTACCTTGGGTTGTAAACTTTATCTATGTATTGGGTTGTAATGCACACTGAAGGTTGCAATTCTGGATTTCAACAGCAAGTGTTTCAAATCCTCTTCACAGTCAGGAAGGAGATTAATGTCATTTCCATACAAAGGTTGATAATAAGCCTTACTCCAATCCTGAAACCACATTCTTCTTCATATAACCCTGCTCCTCTGATAGGTTGCTCAGCAACAGGTGGAGGGAGTATGGTGAGAGGGTACAACGCTGGCCCACACCTTCCCCATCTTAGAGCAGCACGTCCGTGCCCTGTCACTGCACTCCCTCTTGATCCCCATCACTGTTCCACATGGTCTCTGGAAATAGAACTTATAGGTGAAATACTATGCATGCGCTTTTTTATGTAAAAGGAGATATAAATACAACGTTTTTGTGATGGTCAAAGAAATGTACCACAGAAAGGGGTTCTGAGCATACCCTGAGCAATGGAACTCTGGTGTTATATAAATCTAAATGTTAGAAAACACAATTTGTTTGATATGGAACAAAACTTTGTAAAGATGTGGACCTGTATATGAGTCATATGTCTAACAGATAGTCTAAAAATATTGGTCATGCCAAGATGTGTACAGATCTATCTAGCAAGCTAGCTATCATAATAAGAATTTATATCAATGAGATCTCAAAGAAAAAGAAGCTAGCTAAACTGAGAAAGATTCTTAAAACATTCATCTTAAGGGTCTTTTAAAGGCCTGTGCCAATTCAAGGGATTCCATCGTGAATTCTGGTTTCATTACAATGTAACGTGTGCCCTCTAGTGGTTGCAGGTAAGTGTTGCATCCAGGAGAAATATTTTGATGGAGGGTTTGCTGCCTAGTATTCAGCTATGGAGTCACTTTTTCCTTTCTTTCAGGCGTAGAAAATCTGGAAAGAAGCATGAAAAAAACTGGTTAGTTTGTAACATTTTAGAAAATATTTCGATTGTAGCTGCTCTTCACAACAAATTGAAGATATCTTAAATAAACATGTTATATTTTAAGGTGACCAGATGTCCGCTTTTTAACATTTTGTCCCACACCCCGCAGCGTTTTGAAATTAAATAAATACATTACAATACTATTTTTGCGTTCTATGAACATTTTTGCTGCTCCACATAGACCAACATTTTAATCAAGAACCCCACCCCCCAACCCATCGCCCCCTGTCAGTGGTGTCCCGCTTAAAATCTGGTCACGAAAATGGAATTATATTTTACTTTTAATAGCTCTCTTAAAGTTTCAGTTTGGGCAAAGAATTTAGGTTGTGGCAGATGAGGCTAGTTGATCGTGATCAAATGAATGAATAAGTACATCTTAGAAGATGTCTTGCTATTTTATTTCCATGCGATCACCAGTTTACATTTTCAAATTGTATACATGAAAGTGATTAAAAAGTAAAGGATAAATACAAATCTGGGACAAAAATAATAGTTTAGAAGATGGAAGGAAGAATAAAGATGCTTAAGTTAACTTAACAGGCCCTGTAGTACAGAGGTGCACACTCCACCTGCTTTGAGCCAGTATCAGCTCCTGGCGCCGCAGAACCAAACACTGCCCAGTCCCGCACCATCTACACCATCCGCGGTACGTTTGCACGGATTGTTGGACCACAGGGTCAATACATATTGCCAAAGGTCCTTTTCTTTCTTGCGCTTTTACTGTTTCTGCTTTTCCGTTTATTTAACAAGCATGATGTCTTTTCCAGCGACTGATCTCTCCTGATAACACATTTAAAGGGAGGCGTCTAATGATCTTTCTGGCTGCACTTTCTCAGATACAGATTTTCTTCTTTTAGCAGCCACGGTTCTGTCCATATTCTTTGCCAGCATTATACTGTCTTTCCTCAGTCTTCCTTCGTCATCAGTCAGCTTCACGTGCACATAGAGGCGATTGAAAATACCTTTGGAAAAAAAGAAAAAACAGAATTAAAAAAAAAAAGAAAATACCTTTGGTTGGATCACTCTTTGAAATGTGATGGTGGTATTCTGCATCTGGTTTGCCCAGTACAATAATATCCCATTTCTTGAATTCTGCTTTCAGGCACCTTGATTGTGGATCGCTGCAAAATGAAATCTGTGCTAATGTCCCTCTGTGTTCTACAGATGTCATCTATAGAACATCTATTAATCCAGCGGTGAGGATCTGGGCTGTCTTTACATTGAACCGTTCTCTGCAGTGAAGGTTGCAATCTTTGACCCTCATGAATGAGTGCTTCAGGTCCTCTTTGCTCTCAGTAAGAAAGTTTATATGTGTAATTTGTATATTATAACCCCTTGAGCTGCCTTCCTCCCCTCGGTGTCTCCTTCTTCTTCATGTCGTCCCATTCCTTGGATTATTTGCTAAGTCTGCAGAGTAGATCAGTGTGGTGATAGGAAGTAACCTTAACGAATAGCTTCCCTGGTTTTAAACCACTACATATTCCTCTAGTCTCTTTCAGTGATGACCCTTTTGTCCATGTCCAGCTGCATCATGAGTACGATGCAGTGCTTTGGAATTCCCATTCTATTCAATGCTATTTGTGGTTTGTTATGAGGCACAGTCTGGAAAAAAAGAATTCAATTTAAACTGTATAAACCTTGTTCAATTTTAAAAGACACTTGGCAGTTGCCAATTAGAGTAAAGTTCCGAGATTCCTTAAGTATATTCTATTTTCTACCCATGCTTTCTATTGCAAACTATGGACTCAGTTTACTTGGAGGTGGTGCTTAATTGCAATGAAGTGGTTCTTAATCATCATTATGAAGTACCAATGACAAAACTGTGATAGACTAATTAACATAAAATACACAGATTCAGAGTAGAGCTGGGTTTGCATAATTTCAATGAAATAGGGCTATCACAGCACCTGAGGTCTTAAAGACTTAAAGATAAACAAGTGGCCTGCTGGCTGAGGAACAATAAAACCCATATGAAAGAAGCACATTAACCTGTCCCAAACACAATCACTGTAGACAAAGCAGGTATACAAGCAAAAGTGGTGAAGAAAGTTGGTGGTGCCTGGCTATCAAGGCATCTAAAGTCTGGGGCCTTCAAGACTTGAAGCTAAACAAGAGGCCATCTAGCTGTGAAGCAACAAAGCACACATGGAAGAAGCACAGCAGCCTGGTGATCACGAGGTGTTGAGGGGATCAGCTATTAGGCATCAAAGCACACACAAAAAAATCATATTATTGTGAATGAGGTGGAGATCAGATTGGGGACCCCAAGTCCATCTCTAGGCAACTTGACCTTCCCTCACAGATGACTTGGGGAGGGGGCGAATCAGTTAGCGTGCAGTGTAGCAACAATGCAGCATACAAACAAACATTCCTCTAGTTCTTAAATGTTTCCTCCTACCCACCCTCATGATCCCATTTCTTCCTTACAAATCCAGATGGACTGGAGAACGCATCCACCTCCCATCCCCATGATTAATCGTCCCATCCCTATAATTAAGAAAGCTACTTTTTAGTCATCCCTTCCTATTTCTCATGAATGATCTCATGTGTGAAGCAAGAGCCCTGGCGGTGCAGTGGTTAGCCATGGGGCTGCGACCTTCAAGGGCAGCAGTGTGAACCCACCAGGAGGGGAAGGGGCTTCCTCTCCTGCCCTGTCCCGAAGAGTTGCTGTGAATTGGCATCAACTTGATGGCGGTGAGGCTTTGATTTTTAGTGTATCAAGCAGTTTCAGCCTTGGGGTTCTAGCGTATGGTTATATAGACAATTGTGGTTTCCTGGACTTATGTTCTTACTGGTGTCAGGCATACATAAGATAATGTGAACTATCCGGCCTATGAATAGTAACAGCACTAAAGAGAAAATTAAAGTGGGACTGACTGATGGATCATCACATGAAGATTATCTATTCGAATCAAAAGGTTTTACTGAAAAGGTGGCATTTATATTAGACACTAAAAGAAATTTGTGATTAAATGATGAGACTGTCACTTGTTCTAGGAAGGAAAAAGAGAATGCAATGTTGAGAAGAAGAGGACATCCTGGCAAGTTCAAGGAGTTTTGTCGTGTGGTTAGATGACAGTGGACCAACTGGATTTGTGTTAAAGACAGGCCAGCGCTCAGGAAGGGAGAGCAGAGCATGAGAATAATAGGTTCCTTTTACTAAATATGAGATGGGAAGTTGTAGTAGCTATTTGAGCAAATAGCATAATCTGACACAAGACACATGTGTAACATGAATAATATGCTTTAAGTTCGAAACAAATGGTAGCGTACCAAAAGGAAGAAGCTTGCTATAATGTGTGTGAAAGGTATTGATGACATCGCTCAGACTGGTGCCATTGGTGAGCGAGTGTAGATTTTAAAAGGAAGATCAGCTAGCTTTATGGATGGATTGCACTTTGACATATAATAGTAGTAGATACATTTTAAAAATTATACCAAAATTTTGCCTGGAGCCATTTTAAGAATGAGCGCCATTATCAGAAGAGGTGGTTTGTGGAGAACGTAACAGGCATGTCTCTTGGGGATATCCTTAGAGTGGAGCTATTCATAGGCAATTGGATTGTGGTGAGCTATTAAACAGAGCAGTTCAGGTAGCATGGTGAGAGTGGAAATCTAATTTTAATGGCTTTATGATAAAGTACAAAGAAAAACTTGGGCTTCCTAAATGCAGAGGATCTTCTCCATGAGTTTTGCTATGATGAGAGGAGAGAAATAGGGCTGTCCTGAAGAAATAAGTTCAAAGTCAAATTTCTTTTTTAAAGAAGCAGGAAACAACAGCATGCTGTTGAATGGGAAAGTAGAGAAGGGAAATGAAAAGAGGAGAGAATAAACAGAGTCATGTTTCTGAGTCTGCAAGAAGTCATGGAGCCAGGGCACAGATGAGTGAGAGCGCTTTCCAGGGAAGTGGCCAGTTAATTTGTGAAACAGAGAAGAAGTTACAGAACATAGTTGTGGATATAGAAAGTTCATTGATATGGTGATGGCTTCTATGGAAGCTCTTCCATAATTCTTGATGAAATGTAGTTCAAATGCAATGAACATGAGTGAGGGTTTGATTTCGAATTGCTAGATTTTTGAGGCATGTGTCTACCTTTGGATCTAGTTCTAGCTACCATCTATGTATGTATGTATGTATGTATGTATCTATATCTATTATCTACCTATATCTATCATCTACCTATCTTTCTTTTGCCCCTAGGAACTTTCATAGATATTTATGAGGGGGCTTCAAAAAGTTCTTAGAAACTTGCATTTTATTTAAGTTATAATTTCCGGCAAAAGTGTATTGATATTTTTTTGAAAATTAGCTTTGGAGCCAATTCAACTGGAAAACATAATCTCATACTTCATTCTATCTCTACCTTCTTCTTGTCTTGTTTTTCCTTTTTCAAATTTACTTTGCATTCTTATTTTTCTTAGGGTGTAGAACTGATTTGATACACTTTTTGTATAGGATAACTACGGAAGCAAACCCAGAAGCACTCTCATGTGTATAAGAAAGAGTTTTATATATATATATATATATGAGCAATTGAATATTGAGAAAGCATCTCAGCCCAGACTCATCAAGTTCATATGTCTGATATTATTAGTCTATATGTCCAATACCAGTTTGTAAATTCCTCTCCAGACTCATGCAACAAACATAATGATGCTGACTGCAATAAGATCACAGGCCAGAGGGTGGAAAGTTTTGTGGATCCAATGGCAGTAGAAGCATCTTAGTGTAGGTATAGGTCTCCACTTGGCTTCTTGAGCTCCAAGACCCTGACTATAACCAGCATAGCTCCATGTGATTTCTCAACAAAAATGTCTTCCTTGAAGAAGAAAGAGAGGCTGTGGTATCTGACCTTCACTGAGCTATTTATCTCCATTGCACTTCAAATGACATCATCATGCTGCAACCTGATTGACAGACTAGACTCCACCCCTTCACAAATTGACACCACAGACCACCCCTTATCAATTTGACACTTTTACATAATTCTTTAGCCATCATATTTTTTAGCAAAACAATTGTAAAATCATATCTGTACCTAACAGATAAAACTAAAAAGCATGCAATTCAACATGTGTCAAAGTCTCATTTAAACATAATATTCTATGAATGAATAACAACAATATTCTGTGCCTAACAATTGAAGTTAAGTAACACCTATATCTTAATTGTATATATCTTCCCACTTCTGAAAGTTTGTAACCACTTCATGCCTTTATCCCCCAATATTGGATATCCAAATTCTATTGTGCCCACTTACATTAATGCAGTGTTCTGAGGAGAAAATCATATTCTTTGATGTGAGGAAACTTCATTTCATTTGGAACATTAAGAGTCTGCATCCATAAGCAAAGTCAAATCAGTACAGGCTGTGCACAAAATCAGCAACAATATGCACCAATTCACAGGTTCAAAAAGCTTTTTTTGATCTGGTTGGGTTCTAGTCAACTCAATGTGGTCTCTTCACAAATTCTCAACAACCCTAGCCCCCTTGTGCTAGGTCATGTCATACACCCAGTTTCCACACAATTTCATACACTTCAGATCAGCCAACCCATATTCACATTCTCCTCTAGTTCCTGTGAACCAGGTCCATGGGTGTCAGTGGTCAGACTCAACCCATCTCTTTATTGCGGTGTTTCTCTCACTTCACTCAACAAGTAGATCCAGGTGGCCACCTAGCAAGTATTTCAGCCTGCCCACAGACTCCCTCTAATATTCAGTCCTAGAGAGGTGAGTTTCTTCATTGTTCCAGATTTTTCCAGCCTCAAGCACAAACCACTAGTTAAAAATTTAGAAATCCAAAGATTTCCTTTTATCCTCTTCAATCTGTTGAGCAACCCCCCCAGGAAAGTCCTTCACCTTCAGATGTCCTGAGAACTCAAGACACTTGGTGGGCTTAGCTTTTCAGAGACTGCTTTGTTCTAAACCCATTGAAAGACTCAAATTTTAATGGTGGATGGCAAAACTTGCAAACCCTTCATTTTCATACTTCCCAATAATCATTTCTGTCTTTCATTATATCAACATTATTAAGCAGACAAAATCAGTATAAACAAAGTAGAATCAGAACCTAGACTTAATTCTTAAAACAGTCAAGTTTAATGCTTGTATATCTTACCTTAATCCTTATCTTAATGATTCCGATTCCCTTGATACAAAATACTGCCTTCCAGCACTGGCTGCATTGCTGCAAGCCAGTTCCAGGCTTTCTGTCAGCCATTTTGACTTTCCATCAGCCATTTTTACTAAGCACAGTCTCTGAGAAATTCAAATGGTGATTTTATTACCTGTATTTAAAATATACATTGATCACAATTCATTTTCGCCATTTGAAAGAGGAATAACCACAGACAAAAAACAAACAAAATAATCAAAACTTTATCTTCCCATATGCTTCCCATATGCTTTCTATCTAGTAAACTGTATTGATATATGTGACCTCTGACTAGCTAAAGAAGAAAAAAATCCATTAGACAGAGGTTGAACAGGCATTCTCTTTCCATATTTATGATTTGTTTCTCTAGAACCATAATGTGTTAGTCTGGGTTGTCTAGGGAAACAAATTCATAGACACTCATACATGTTATAAGAAAGAGCTTTATATAAAAGACCAATTACCTATTGAGAAAAGACCCAGCCCAGAAAAGACTAAATTAAGTCATTTAGTCTGATATTAACTCATATGTCTGATACCAATCTGTAAGTTCCTCTTTTAACTCATACAACACATGCAATGATCTGAATGCCAAAAAATCACAGGTCAGTGAGTGGAAAATCTTGTGCATCCAATGGCAGTAAAAGCATCTCAACTCTGGCAGAGGCCTCCATGTGGCTTCTCCAGGTCCAGGACTCTAGTGTAGTGCCAAGAGTCTTGTCAGCAAGAAGACAGAGCAGAGACTCTTGTATCTGGCCTCCAGTGGCTTAGTTATCTCTGAGATGTCACCAAATGAGGTCATCAAGCTGTGCCCTGATAGTTCAGCCTCTTTTGCAAATTGACACAGGATTTTATAACTACAACATTCTCCTGAAGCAAGAGTTTTGATGAAACAGCAGAGAGCTACACATTCAGAGGGGTGGTTGCTTTCCTTCTTTAAGCTGGGTGCTGTGATTTCTCCTTTGTGGGCAGAAGGTTTGTTGCCATGCAAGTTGCATGCTGCCCTAGATGGGAGATTAGGTTTCCAGTATGCCTGCAGCCAGTAACTTTTCTCATTCTGGTTATTACTCCAGAGTCTGTTTTATTATTCCTTCCTCAGTGTAATTGTGTCTTCCTTATTCTTTTCCCCCCACCTTTTATTGCATTTCAACCTTATGACCCACTTAATTAAATGTGTTGTAGTTTTTACATGTTTCATAGGTTAATAAAACTGATCATTATGAAACAAAATGTTAGAATGTTGCTCATGCTTGTGAGGAGGCGGTTTTTCAGGCTAGCTGGTGACCATGTGTTCTTCATTCCTCCCAAGTGCTAAGCTAATATTGATGCATTAAAATGTTTTTGAATGTTTCATATATTTGATTATTTCCTTTTCTAAAACCCTTAGGCAATTATTAACAATTTATGAATGTGTTGTGAATTCCCCACTCATTGCCTGACATCGGGCCTCCCTGGACAGACTTTCATGTTGGCAGGTTTGGTAGGTAAAAACTACCTCGTGTTCTATGTAATGTACCACATTAACTTTGAAATATTAAAAAGACTTAGGGTGGGAGGTTTTGGGGTCCATCTGCTATGGAAGAAGGTGGAAACAGATGTAGCAGAAATAAACAACCATCCTATTAAGTTTACCCAGCAGTGAGGGTGTTGCTCTTTTGAGACCTCTCTATGGTACCAGGTAGAAGCACATGTAGAAGACTTTTCCATCTGCTCACGGACAACCCCCAGACTCAAAGGGGGATGAGCTTCTCCTGAGTCCTCTCTTCCTATAGTAAAAAGTGGAATGCATGGAGAATACAGCCATGTATACTTTTGAAATCATAATTGGGTCTGATTCAGAGGAGAACTGTCATTTGGCTGTGGTGTGCTGTCTGTATCTTGCTTTGGGTAAAAAAAGCTAACGATCATGTGAGAATGTTTTGGAAGCACCTTATGTGTTCAGAATCTGTAATATTCATTGAAAGATTACTGTTAGTGATAAGTGCCCAGGTCCTTCTGGGACCCTGGGACAACTTTTGAATACAACAGGTATCTTCTGAATTACGGATTTTTATTTATACTGGTGCAATATAGAGTAGGGAAATCAATCAGAAGAATTCTTCAAAAGATGAATGTGTAAACATCGTAGAATTGACTATAAAACAGTGGCAAGGGTTAGCATAGAAAATATGCCTCTGTATGGCTCCACATGATCAATTCATCTGGTATTAATTTTTGTTTTGAGGTACGGCTTCCTCTCAAGTGGTCAGGCAATCCCTGTTTTTAAGTCTATTCTTAAAAATAGTGTGGAAGCTCTGCTTGAGCCTGTTCAAATCTACCGAAGACCTGAGAGGAAGGGGGGACTCAGTGACCAGTGAAGCTCCTCCCTGGGGCCTGCCTCGCTGGCAGGGGACCCCAAAGGATGGCCTTGGCACCCCACAGGCCAGAAAACAGGAGCTTCTGACACCCAACCTTCAACAAGTAGTGCAGTGACCACAATTTTAGAGATGGATTTTGAATAACAGAAATATCAGAAAACAAAGAAATCCAAGAAACAAAAAAAATGCTGAATTTGTTGAAAAACAGGGTTCTATGAGCCTATCAGGTTTTTCAACAAATTCAGAATAAACAAATGTTTTAACAAGGTGCCTCCAGGATACCCACCACTTGTCTATCAGTGTGTTGCCCTGTGGTGGCTGATGTGTTGCTGGACGTTGTGTTCCCAGAATTGCCAGGGCCGGCACAGTGTCCAACAATGAAGAGGCTTTACCAGAGCTTTCAGACAGCGAAAAGACTGCAAAGAAGAAACAGGATATCCATTTCTGTAGAACTAACCACAGAAAGCCTGGTGGAAGAATCCGAACGCAGTCCTTGAAAAGAAGCCAAAGGTGTCCAGAGACAGTGTTAGAAGATGAAAGGCATTCAAGCTCGGACTGAGGAAGAGCTGCCTTCTCACAGATGAGTCAGCCATAGTGAGGGGTGGAATAAAGTCTGTGGGAGGAAAGCTTGGGGGACCTTCATTTGTTGATGGGACACTTTTGAACAAGAGAACAAACAACGGCAAACAACAGCTAGTAATCATAACAGGTAGTGTACAAAGTATGAGTCTGGGAAAATTGGAAGCTGTAAAAAATAAAATGAAACGTATACAAATCTATATTAGCGTTAGTGAACTGAAATGGACCAATAAGGGCAGAGAGAAAGAGGAAGGCCTTTGAAAAGGTTTACTGCAACGGTGGCTTGCACAGATGGGTTCAGCATCAGAACAATTGTGCAGGCGGCTCAGGGCAGGGTCATGCTTCCTTCTGTTGTACGATGAGCTCTCCTTCGTGTGAGGCAGAAACAGCTCAAGGACCACTAACAACAGCAACACCTAGCTATCAAATGAAGGAGCTATTATATTATTTTTATATATGGCTCAATTTTGTTTCTATTAGTTCAAATCGATACTATGGATTACAGATAAATATTCTCATATTTATGCTATTTTAAATCCTAAAGATACACTTCCAATCATCTTCCTACAGCATAAGATATTTGGTTTGATTAACTTTGCACAATTTCAAAGTGTTTCCTCACTTTTTTGCCTAAAGAACATTTTTGAAAAGGCAGACATTTACTTGAAAGTATACTGGGATAGACTCAGCAGGCTTTCCTACCTATGATTTTGCACGCGTATTTCCCAGGTAGAAATTAAAATGATGGCTTCAAAAGGATTTGTGGAAAAATTCTGTTTTCTTCCAAATTCATTTTCCACAAATGTTTTAGTCCCCTCATAGTTAGTGCAAAGTTTATTGTGAGGTACAATAGTGCAGACAAAAACTATAAACCAAATAACTTTTTCCGTGTGAGAGAGTAATGCTAATGAGTTTGTGGTTATTCTATGACTGATTTTCTTTTCATTTTACTGACAGGATGTGGTTCAGTTGATATGTAGCATTTCTTCTACTGTCTTCCATTTTATTCTCTAGATTTTCTTTAGAAGGCATGTGAGGTGACTGAACAGAACTGGGCATACTCATTGATAAAATAAGTGCAATCAGAAGATAACATCCACATGCTACTCTTTCAAGTCTATCACTGAATATCAATGAATAACTATAGTCCATTTTTTCCCTGTTTCCTAAAAAGTCAAGATGCATTTTCAGTTGTCCAAGCAAAGTTGATCTCCATGACTTGTGCAGTGGGATCCAGCTCATCTTCCCCAGCTGATACCAGCATGCTAATGATTTTCTCCTCTTTATCAGAAATCATCTTTTTTCCCTACTCAAGTTGAATCTTTTCATACATTTATTTAAGCAATTATAAAAGGAATGATACCCTGACACTAGCATTAATTGCATTGTTCACTTAATGGTTAAATTCAATCTCTAACTGGCACTACCCTGCAGCAGGATGTCATTCAATGGGACAAGTCTCCTCGGGGAAGCAGTTTGCCCTTTTCTTCTAGGAAACAACTACTCCCTACTGCCGCTGACCTCAAAGTCTGCTAGCTCTGGAGATATGTTATTAGATATCTATATCATATTAAATCATGCCCAAAATATTTACTACAATGATATGTATTTCACATTAAAGCATACTAAAAAGATCAGAATTCTATCACCATGGACTAAGATAAAAATAATTTTTTGTGTATTTACTGTGACTCCATTTTAAAACATTTACCCTTGCGGGACTGAGGCCCATGGACTTGGCAGTTCAAATCCAGCAGTGGCTGTCCAGGAGCAAGGCTGGGTAGATCCCACGGCCACCAGAGGGCAGTGATGCCCCCCCCCCCCAAATAAACAAACAAAACACAAAACATTTACCCATGCCAATGTATTTGTTTTGTATAGTCTACTATAAGCAGAAAAGCCAGGTACAATCTTCCAATGACTTTCTAATTAGATTAATAGCTAAACCTTTATAATGGCCTACAAGATTCTCTGTGAACTAGCCGTCTCTTCCCTGAACTAATTTCCTATTCCTTTTAATTGTTCATTATCCCTGAACATGAAGCTCTAATGAAGGCCCCTCTCTCAGGGATTGTTACTTGCTCTTTTACTTGGACATCCCTCTCCTAGCTTATACTGCTTTCAAATCTTTGCTCAAACACCACCATTTCTATTAGGCCCTTCTTGCTCACCTTTTAGAATTTGCAAATGAAGACCTGGAGCATTATTTATCTCTGTTATATACTTTTTAATCTATCCTTGACATTTAACTGATTCGGATATACTGTACATTTTACTTATTTATTTTGTGAATGATATTCACTCAAGGCAGGAATTTGAGATCCATTTTAACAGGTAATTAAAAAAAATTCTCATTTTTTTTTCTGGTGGAAGGTTATACAGCGTATCAGAAACTCTTCTAACAATACTTATCCATATTGTTGATAGATATTGGTTGTGTTTATTGTAATATGTCAAAATTGTTATATCTTTTCTGAGTGCTCAGGTTCTGTTAATCTAGCTTACCCACCCACTTCTTCATCTCATTGATTTATAGTAAATGTTGACTCTGATTTCACATCGTTTATTCATAAAAGATATAGGTATGCACTGGTGATATGATTTGTTTTATGAACTGATTAATTACTTAAATCAAATATGACGATCAAAAATGGCTTCAATGCCAAGTTTAAAGGGTATCTACCTGAATATGATACTGTGTCTTTTATATATTATAGTCTTTTATATATTATAGGATATTATATAGTCTTGCCTGGTTTGGTAAGTTTTTCCTTCTTAAAGTTTTATTAGACTTCTTAAGTTTTATTAGACATTTTTCTCCCATTCTCCCTTCTGTCCTGGTCAGGCTATTCATAATGGTAGCTGGACACTCTTGATTCCAGAGAGCAGAGTTTCAGTTTATGTGGAATATTAGTCTTGAAGAGCAGCTTTTGCTTTGTTTTTTTCCCTCTTTCTCTTTGGCTCCACATGAGCACTGTTCAATAGTGAAGTTCATTTTTTGTTTCTTTACTTCCCTTGAGTACTCTCTTCCTTATTATTCCAAGTATATTTATTTAATCTTTATAAATACTCCATGATATGTAAATGACTACCGTCTTCATTAAGCAGAAACAAACTGAATCACAGCTAAGTCACTTTTTTAAGTCTCAGCTAATAGGTCACAGACTGAGATCCAAATCTAGACAGATAACAACTGTAGTCTTTGCTTTTAATTTTAATTTTAATGTATTAATTGATAAAAATGGTTTACATCAGTCATTCAAGCATTAAAGAAGTAGATTATCACACATGGTCTTGCAGGACTGGTTCTTCCTTTCCTTAAGCTGGGCTTAAGTGTTTTTTCTACCTCTGCATACGTGTGACTTTTCACTAAGCCTCTGGTTTGGTATTTCATCATGCATCAAATCAAGATGTGCTTTCTGACAATGTTTTATGAAGTTGATATTGAATTGTTAACAAACAGACTTAAATTTAAGATCTTAACTTACAATGTCAACATAACAAGACAGTAAAGTCAATTTGTAAAGTCAATGTTGTCTTAGACACACTTTACAGTGAATGTGTGGACTGATTACTTCACATAACCTCTTCTCAGCATTAGATAGTAACACCTCATCTCACAGGAAAATTGAGGATTTCTGCCAGACCTGTTTGGTTAGTTTGAAAAGAATTTATAAGCCTTGAGAAAAGAGGCAATTATACAACTTATTGCAAAAAGTAGGAAAGCATTCAGGGGTCGAATATGTTTCCTGATATGTATAACTATATAGATATATAGTTATATATATAGTA
The DNA here is from genome assembly GCA_004026705.1 of Nesogale talazaci. Classification (NCBI taxonomy): domain Eukaryota; kingdom Metazoa; phylum Chordata; class Mammalia; order Afrosoricida; family Tenrecidae; genus Nesogale; species Nesogale talazaci. The sequence continues at coordinate 40,419 of PVJH01001405.1, read as the reverse complement.
GTAGTCATGTATATCACAACTAACTTATTATTTTATTTAATCTAAGCTGGAAGATTTCTGATTGACTTTTTAAAAATATGGATTACTTATTATCTCTTTATGTAATACAGCAGTGGTGAGTATTTGGCATGCGGGCCTTATAAGACCCAGAAAACCATCCATCCCATATAACATCCAATGCTTCACCAAAGAGAATCAGTTCCTGCCATCATATTAGGAGTGAATTAATAAATGTTTGATCAGATATGGAAAGCTAATTTTTTTAAGTTGATAGTTTCATATGGCTCACAAATAATCTTATAAATATTCAAATGACCCTTGGGAGAAATCAAGTTCCACATCACAGCTCTAGTACATCAAAATGCTATTAAAGCCCATCCTGTGTAGAAGTGTTATACTGAGATTGTAACAACAGAGGCCAGCAAAGCACCAGATTTTGTAATTTCCCATGCAGAAATTGTCTTGTTAGTGGGGGGGAGGAACAAAAAGCTCAAAAGTTGCCTTATTCAACTCTTGTTACATGTCAAAACACCTTATTTCATATAGAGAAGAAAATGAAAAGTGCTTTTTAGAAATAGAAACACTTGGCACAAAGGCTGAAAATCATATGTGAGCTCTGAGCATATGGTTAAAATTTAAACTTTCGCTGTTAGAGAATGTTTTTACTATTTTATAATAAAGGCTTCAGGGTAATTTGTATTTTTAAATTAATCTCTCCAATTTTTGCTATGATCTTTGAAAATTTATGAGGAGAAGGTAAAAAGTATTGCAATGAAGTTAAAGAAACCTTTTTTACACAAATTATCAAAATGGGAGGCTGTTGTTTTCAGCATGTTCTTCAGGGTGTATACACTTCCTTCTCTCTGGCTTTTCCTGGGCAAATTCTGTGTTCTTTTATTACACCACTTCAAAATGACAATTCAGACATCCTTGAGGGACAGAAATTATCTCCCTTTTCAAAGCTCTTTAACTTTGGAAACAAAAAGACATCTGAAAAGACAAGGTAAGGTCCGCAGGATGGATGAGGTACGGTATCTCCACACATTTCTCAGAGGACAACCTTGGCGACCCTGAAAGAATAAGCAGGTGGATTGTGATGAAGGAGGAATATTGCTCAGAAAATTTTTGAGCCTTCATTTCACCAATACAGTTTTTCATGCCTGTATAACTTAGTCATAATGAATCTTGATGACTGCCCTGTGTTGTCTGAGAGAACAATTTCTCATGGTTAGTCCTTTGTAATGGTTGGACAGAAAATTTCAGATGCTGTTTGGACTCTTCTCTATCCCCTCCCTGATCCCCCTCCTTCCCGAGGCTTCTTCAAAGAGATTAAGACAAGTAGATTGCTGCGAGAATGAGTCCGCAGCCACGCACGGATCGCAGAGCCTGCTTTCCACAGATTTGTGTGGAGTGCGTCTATCTGGTTGCTGGCCACCACGCCAGCCCCTGGAGCCCACAGGACTCCTCCGTCTCAGAGGGAAAGACAAGGCGTTCGGCTCCCGCCTGCCACGTGCTACAGTCTCAGAGACCCACGGGCAGGGCAGCCACTCTGTCCTGCAGGGCTGCTGCGGGTCCGAACCCACCGGATGGGAGTTTTTAATTTGCTTTTCGTATGATGTATGAGCTGAACATCAGTAACACTCTTTTCTGACTTCCTTTGAAAAACGTCGAGCGTAGTCACTTCCCATGCATCCATCTTTGACCAATCTAAGAAAATAAGCTTGAGTTCTTTGACTACATTTTTATGAGCCTGAGCGCACTTCATTAAAGTGAAGATCGGGTGTGAGTTCATGGATAGTTCTTTTCCCAGTCTCAAACTCTAATTTAATTTTGTTGGCGTTTTGGAAAGGTAAGGAAAGATTTTGTGGATAAAAAAGCAACTCTTATTTTTATAGACTTTCCCCAATATAATATAGACTTATTTGAATTTGCCAAAATAAATATTGGCAAAAATATGGAAGCCTCCTTAATTAGGTTAGCTTTTAAAACTTTGAGTATTTTCAGCTTAACATTTCAAGAAAAGTCAATGGGACAACTTTCAAGGTTGAACAATTGAAGGAAAAATGTTTTTGGGAAAAAGCTTAAGTGAAAAATCTGTTCAACACATGGTCGATATAACTATATGAGTAGCAAGAAAACAATTATTTTACTTTATTGGAGGTTTTTATATATCTTTCTGATTTTAGCAGCGATAGAGTTGGAGCAACAAACGCTATGGAATTGAAATGTCTACCTTCCAGCCAAATCTAATGCACATTATTTATTTTAGTTCTTTCAATCTTAAATTCTCAGCTGGATTATCCATGTTAGGGTAGTAACAGACTTACTGTAACTCGTGTGACCTCTTTCGGTATTTGAAAGAGTATATATTTCATTGTGATACTTTATGTTTATATTAAGTTACACTGAAGACTTTTCTTCCCTTTTCTTCTTCAACTTGCAACATACAGGAGACAGCATAGAAATATATAAATCTACTTGTATATAATTTTGGAAACATTCCTTTATTCGCTTTGGTTAAAGTTTGAACCACTTGACAGAATAACAAATGATGCAAATTCCTTTATTCCAAATTCCTTATTCCTGTTTGTCTCAGAGTATGAAATAGTAGGTACAAAAACTGCCCTAAGTTTATATCATTAAAATATAATCACAATAAATATTCCTCATTGATGACCATCACCGCAAATCACTTAGTTCCCTATGTGCTAGGTGCATGTGTTGTTGTTCCTTTTACTTTTCATGGGGTCAGAACAGTACTTGAGAGAAAAGAAAGATCTTTATGTAACCTTCCCTGCTAGAGTTTATTTCATGTTAACAAATTCCGTGGCTTTCTAGGAAGTAGGTAGGATATTATACGTTCCTTATAACCCTTGTTAGTGGCATTGTATACATTGCATGTTATGATACATGTGCATATGGGTCAGGTCAACTTATATTTTTCATATCATAGTGTTGAACACAGAGCGAATGTTTAACTATGTGGTTTCTCTTCATTTGAACCACGTGGAGAAGCCACATGAACATGCCATGATAAGAAATATGATTTTAAGTAGTTTTTCTCTAGAATTGGAATAAACCTCTTTCAAAATCTCTAGATCAAAAGCTGAAAGTCAATTCCTAATGTCAATAAATTTTTAGTTGAACTAGTCTTAGGCTAGTAAATTAAGATCTAGTCATTTAAGATTATAAACTCTTTTTTTTTTTTGCATCTAACCCAGTCCATGATATTTTTAATCAACTTGTAGGCTTGTGAAAGCTTGAGGACAGTGGCATAGTAGTTGAGTGCGGGGCTGCGACCCACTGGCTTGGCGGTTCAAATCCAGCAGCAGCTCTCCAGGAAAAAGGCTGGGCCTCCCACTCCCACCAGGGCAGTGATGCCATAAATTAAATAAATAAATAAATAAATACATACATACATAAATAAATAAATCCAAAAAGATTTTTAAAAAAGAAAGTGGAAGAAGAATTCATGCATTTCAATTGTAATGCTGGTGAAGAAAATTTTGTATTCCATGGACAGCTAGAATGAATCACTCTGTCATGGAAGAAGTGGAATCAGAATGCTTCTTAGAAACTAGATTATCAGACTTTGTCTCAGGTATTTTGGACATGTTATTAAGAAAGACCAGTTCTTGGAAAAGGACATTATTCTTTTTTAAAAAGAGAGTCATTGAAAAGGAGAGACTGCCAATAGCGTGGTGACTGCCACATGGACTCAAACACAGCAATAATTGTGACAACAGTGAAGACCAGGCACTGTTCTGCAATGACTGGGTCGCTCGCTGTAAGTTGGAATTGGTCCCACAGCATCTACAAACAAAGCCTCACTAGCTGAAATGCACATGGATTTATTCCGTTACATCCATGTCATGCTTCATTTTCTCTCTGCCTTCTTTGATATGTGATCCTCCTCTTGGCTGTATTTCTACTATATCTTTCAAAATTTGCATGCACAAAAAGGTTAAAAATTTGTAGGGAAATTATGTTATCTTTCATTTTCATTTTCTCCCACCAACTTTTTAAAACCCCTTAGTGGAGGTATTTTAAGACAACCCAGACTTCACCACTCCCATGATCGCTATCTTTCTACTACAAAGTCCTGATTTTCACTGAAGATTTTATTCTTGAGGTTTTCGTATTCTGTCTTTACATAGAATTAATTTAACAGTTTATAGCTAATTGAGAAGTATATTCATACTATAGAAGAAATAAGTAACATATATATTAAAAATAACTAAAAAATTTAAAAAAGGAGGTCAGTTTTGTTATTTCTTTTTCTATCAGCAGCAGAACAAGGACTTTTGACCTCAGAATGATCTTATTCACCTGAGAATTCTATGAGGGTAACAGTTCAGCAAAAATAGAATACAGCATTTTGATATATTTGGAACCAAGATCAATAAAGAACTTTTAAAGTGTTTCACTCGAGGCATTAATGGGGCTGTTATCATTGGGCACTTTCTCATGGTAACTCCCAAACTGCTAATAACATAATAATATAGAAGGAATTTGTAATAGAACAATAATTTAGCTAGAAACCCAGAATAGAAATGAAATTTTATTATGACTGCTGTGGGGTCATTTGTGTAAAACTTCCAATAAGTCAAGTAGTTGTTTGAATTAGTGTTCCAAGATTCCATGCGATTTTTAAAAAAGAAACCACTTTGTCAATTTATTTGTTTCTACCAATTTTATATTTCCTAGCCACTTCATCTCTCTGAAAGCTTTGCACAAACCTCTCTTTGGGTCCTACATGATCATTTTTTTTTTCTTCTGTGTCCTGAGTTGTTTTCACCCACAACTTTCTAATGCTCATCACTTGCTTCATCTCCCCCCGCCACCCCCCCCCCCCACACCACTTAATGTCAGTCTAAGTATGGTGTCAATGATTCATTCACTTTAATGGAATGACTTTTCCAGAATGATACCTAAGAACCTCCTTTAAAGTTCACTGCCTGGTTAAAAATTTAGTTGTTAGGTGTCATCCAGTTGTTTCCAACACATAGGTCTGTAAAAGCACAGCAGAAAAATAGACTGCCCAGCTTTGCACCGCACTCACCTGGCTGCAGTGTTGAAGCCACTATGTCAATCCATCATGCCGAGGATCTTATTATGCTGTGCTGACCCTCTGATTTGCCATCATGATTTCTTTTCCGTTGTTCTAGTGGGTATAAATCGAACATCTAATTAAATTATATCTTTGATGAGTTCATGCTTTTTCCCAATGTTTATCGCGATGCTGCCTATTGGACAATGTGTGAGGATTTTTGTTTTATGTTAAAGTGTAATTCATACTGAAGACCAGGTCTTTCTTAGTAAGCGATTTGAGTCCTGTTTCGTTTCACCAGACGAGACTATGCGATTGCAGCGTTGTTACTGAGCTTTCTTCCAAGCTTGGTCGGGCATTCTTTCTGATGTTCCTGTCTCTCCGAGAATTTGTTCAATATTTGTTCAGATTAAATACATCTAGTGGAAGAGTGGAACCCTAACAGATAGCTTTCCTGAGTTTAAAGCACAGTATGCCTTTCATGATTCTGTTTGAATGACTGTCTCCTAATTTATGTACAGGTTATGCATGTACACATCTTAAAGTTTGGGAATCACCATATTCACAATATTATCCATTATTTGCTGTAACATTTGCAGTTGGATGCCTTTGTATAGTTAATAAAATACTGATATTGCTTTTGGGTATTCCTGCCTTCTATTCGAAATTCATCTGACATCAGCTAAGGTACATTATTTTATATCCTCTTCTAAATCCAAATTGAATATTTGGCAGTTCTCTGTTGATATACTGCTGCAATTTAAAAATTTTGTTTTATTTCCCTGTGATCTAAGTAATATTGTTTGGTAATTTCTATATTCCAAGGAATCATTTTCTTTGGTAAACACATACATGTGTTTCTCTTTTTTTCAGCTGGTAGGCCAGCTGTCTTCCAAAGTTCTTGGTATAGAGAGTGAATGTTTCTAATGTTGCATTTATTTATTGAAACATGTCAATTGACATTCTTAATTCTAGGAGCTTTGTTTATCATCAGAGTTTGAAGTGAAGCTTCAATATCTTTCTTTACACCTTCACTCTTTGATCATGTGTTACCTCTTAAAATACTTGAATACTGACCTTTCTTTTGTACAGCTACTTTGTATTCCTCCCACATTCTTTAGATGATTTATAAATAATATTTATCTTTTTATCCCATAGGCTTCTTGAAAATATCAAGCCTAGAGTTGAAATTTGAAGGATTTCAAATCTTAATATGATGAAATTCTAACATCTAATTTATATTATGAGATATTTTATGCCATTTTCTACCCATTCTCATTATTTGATTGCTGTTCTATTAAGTAGCATGCCACATTACAGTAGCTACATATGCAATTATGCAAATCATATATTAACGCAATAACTTTAAATACAGAAAAATATTGCAAATAAACAAGGAAACTCCTGTTCTCAGATGCCCAAAACTGTTCAATGATTGTCCTTCTACTGTCCTTTTGCTAATAACTGACCTTACATGACAATTAAATAGGTGATTACATGATAGCATTGATTATCAGGAGGTATTCAGTATTTTCATTTTCAAGGACTAAAAGTTATTACAAAATATGTAAATGCCATAGTTTTTCCCTAAATTTCCTTATTTTAGAGTTATAATTGCGTGGTGATGGCAGTAGTTATCTGTCAACTAATCCCAGTGCTGTGCCTCTCACAGGTATTTTTGTAATACCAGGCATCTAAAAGCTGAGATAAACTAAAACCAAAAGCAAATAGAAACCATATGTTTTATTTATTTGTCTATGTTTCAATTTCTTGACAGTCTATATAAGTTTGATTTTTCTTATTCTGATGCCATGGATTTTTTTTTGCATTTAATCTAATACTTGGACAGATATTCAGAAAAAAATCCTATATTTCACCCCACTCTCTCTTTGCATTTAGAAAGTAATAAATTCTTTTTAGATATTTTCAAGCTCATTTATATATTGTTATTTATAATTGCTTACTCTTTTCCTGTAGTGTAAGTCAATATTATCTAATTTCATGCCTATTGAAGTGTGACCCTTAGTCATTACAACCGCCAGAGATATTTCAGACACCTTCCAGTTAGGCACTCAAATGCTCAAAATCTTCCATTAATGTTTTTATACAAATATGCATCATTCACGTTTTATTGTGTGTGACATCTCTGTACTTAAATTGATGGAAAATTAATTAGAACTTCTATGATAGTTGCCATAAAATTAGTCCTATAATAGAAATAAATATTTAATAGGCATCAAGATTCATATTTACTCCCAGAAAATCTTCTTCACCCAACACTTCTAGTTTTTCAGAAAAATCAATTTTTAGTCTAATGCATAATTTTATGAAACTACTTGTACATTCCCAAAGTGAGCTGATAATAAGAAGCCTTTCAGGTAAATCTAGCCAAGAAATCCTCTCATAAAATTGCCTAACGTGGCCCAGTTAAGAAGGACCCATTCCATTTGTGCATGACTTGTTTATTCAATAGTGTCATATTAACAATGCAATTACATTGGCCTGGATGATTCATGGGACAAATTAAAGCATTGAATAAAGTGTTATTATAGTCATTACCCTTCATTGTAAGTGAGCATTTCACAGCACTTATATAAGTATTATACAACATAAAGTTAATAGGGAAACAGTATTAACTGTGTTGCTGCCTTGTTGCTATTTATATGTACAGGTTTTAGCTGGTGTTTGAATGTTAAACTGAAACCATTATTGAAGCCATCACTATAAAGCAATAATTTCTCACACTATTTTTAGCAGCCATAAAGATCCCCTAGGTCATTAATTTAAAATGACTATATTTGCTGGCAGGTTCTATGCCTAACCTACCATGATGCCTTTACAAATAATACATGCATTATTTGCAAGTAGCAGAATTTTGATCTGAATTATGTGTTAATGATGATAAGATTATAAGAGTAGCTTCTAATCTATAGAAGGGTATATGCCTGCATATTTATAGGTGGCAAACATCCTGTTTGTATTCTTTAATGGCCATTCACCCATGGCAACAGCTGTGCAATGCCATAGCTTTATCCTGATTGCAGGAGAAAGAGAAAGCTTTCTATTCCTATAGAGTCTCAGAGTGTTGAAAACACATAGGGACAGCTCCTCATTGTGTATAGTTGTGATGAGTCAGAATCAGCTCCATACCAGGAGTGTATTATCGTGGTGACCCTCAAGCATGGATGCATGGTAATGATGAGAAATAATGAGAAATGATATCACTAGTTTGCCGACATTAGGCATCTCAGATGATCAGAACTTTAGTTAAAATGTGTATTACTACTTACAACTTCTTTTTAAACCATCTAAGCAAGTGCAATAATTCTAATCAAAAGCAATGCACTTTAAGAAGCATTATGATAGAAAAGAACATAAGATATGAGTGATATAGAGTAGAACATGATTAAAACTCTAATTTGCCACAGCCAATATTACCCACAAAGAGCAGTTCTCTTCTTGCACCTACTGTGCTTCTGGAGTTGCAGCTGCTTAAAATTTTCTTCTCTCGCCTCTTAAAATTGAGAACACCATCTCGAATAGGAGTTAATGAATGTTCCTTCCTTTCCTGTCTGATTTTCAGTCTCTTTCACTTCTTGAAGCTCTTTTGGCTACCCTCTAATTATAGACCTTTTCCTGTCGGACCTTGGAGTCTTTTGTATCTCTACTACTGCCACGTTTTAAAGACTTGCAGATACTTTCTATTTGCTCGTCAGGAACTATCCCTTCACTTCTGATCCACCCACTATCTGCGCTTTCTACCTATTTTGACTCCGGTCTCTGCTCTGACTTCTTCCCACTCTCACGACTGCTAGTAATGCTACTGCCACTGTCTCTACAGCTGCTGCCCCCTGTACTATTTGGAGATCCTAGCAGAACTGCTTGGACTACTGCTGCTGCCTCTGCAGAGCTGCCTCTGGTGCTGACACACTGGAACTGCCATGAGAAATGCTGCTGCTGCCTCTCTGACATCTTCTCTGGTTGGATTGAATTCTAGCCCAACCTCTGTGTCTGCGACTAGTTTTGGTGTGTCTTTTGCTGTCTGCAGGCACTCTCAAGATGGGCTCCCTGGGCATGCCAGTGAGTTCCACAGATCTACAGGAAATGCCTGCCTCACAGGTGGTGGATGCAGAAGTCAGATTTTCTTAATACTTGCAGCAGAAGATGTTTTGATGTGTAAAAGGATTACCTTTCCTTGTAAGGATGCTCCTTAAGAATTTCAAGTTGTGAAAAATCTTTTTGGAAAAAACAGACCAACATTCTTATACTTTTTTGCATAATTTTAGAAGTTATTTATCAAAATTATGTGATAAAATATGTAACAACAATAATAACAATTAAAAAGATGATTATTGCTGGTCATATATTTTTAAGTACCCAATACTCTTCAGTAAGAATATATATCTTTCTGTTTGTTTTATGGAGAGCTTAATCAAAGATATTTTTAATTATGTACAAACAACTTGTTAAGTGGTAACCTACTTCATTTCAGAAACTTATAGATAATGCATAACAGTTAACTTTTTTTTTACTTTTCTGATTTTACTAAGTAAATATTAAAAGTTTGTACCCTTGTAATTCAGGCTCATGTGTTGATTTTGTAGAATTAAGTGTGCATTCTTTCATGATTTTTGAGATGCCCTCGCTGACCCATGTATAATTCATAGTCTCTTGGTATTGTTTCCAGCTTTTCTCCCTGGAGTCTCACCAGGACTGTGCTGTTGAAGTGTTCCCCCCTTGTTTGTCTTGGACATTTCTTTTGAGTTGCAAAGTCAGATCTTTGAAGCTTTGAGGGGAAAATAGCTATTCATGTTAAAATCCATTTAATGTTTTCTACAACTCCCCTTTTATTGTAATAGAATCTCCCCTGCTTTCCCCCCATATTTGAACCCTATATTAAGATTTGATGAATTACAAAGTAATACTGACTTGTTCAAATTTGATTTTATTCCTGGAACTTTTTTTTTGGTCTCTCTATAGTTTCTTGTGTGGTAAAGTCTTGTACATCTGTTGGAAATACAACCCACTTCAGAGGAGGGAGGAGGGAGTTAGAAGAGTATCTTCTAAACTTGCTTTCCAATTTTGTGGTCTTGTCTTAACTTCTGTGTTGGCTCTAGCTGAAACATGCCGATAAGTGTTTGTTGTGACTTTTGTTTAGGGAAGTATTGTATGACAGTTTACAAAATGAAGGACGTTCAGCTACACTGAATATGTAATCAAGATAACACATAAGTGTACCAAGCAACTATTAATTGTGCTGTTTTATAAACTTGTATGAACTTGGAGTGCATGTTACCCATTACTATACATGTGTGAATCAAGGTGACTTAGACTTGTTTATATATAAAAAATGAATGAAATTAATCTCAACCATCATCTCACAACATGCCCCGCAATAAATGGAAGAGCTCATGGTATTTCTTCTTTTTTTTTTCAAGATAGAACTAGAAGAATCAAGAGGGCCAAGATGAATATCATATTAATTATTGATAGTTGTCTGCACGACAGGTAGGTACATTATTACATTGAATCCAAGAATTGTTCGAAAGAATATAAGATTATAAAATACTTGCAGTTGTACTAGTAAGTTCTATATCTTGACTCAAATAATGAAATTTAGTGCATTGACACATGCAATCATAATTTAGTTCCATTCAGTGTATGACTGTATGACACAATCTTTAAGCTCAGAAATTACATGACTTTATTCTGTTTGACATTGGTTTTGATCTCATAAAAAGAAGCTGCTATTCCTTGCAAGAGAGCCCAAGTGACCTATAAGATGGTCTCTGAATACTATTAGAGAAAAGCAAAACCGTTCCTCTCTCCCTGGAAATTTTTGATCAACTTTATAAAAATAAGAATATAATGATCATTACACTTCAAGAAACATTCTGGATTTATCCTTATTTTAAAATAAGCACATTTATATATGAATAAATGCAATGTATTTATTTCTGTACATATGTATAATATGCACACGTGTATGTACATGTATCCATCTCAGTTAAATGTTCAGAGAGTGAATCCACATATTCTACCATAATAAGAAAGAGAATGTTAGCAGTATTTCAGAAGTGTATTGAAGACTCATCCCAGTATCATCATTCCCCTCACCCAAATTAAATCTTGTCCACAATCTTCACTGATTCCTTTCATTTCATTATGAACTTTACATTCCTAGATCAACAAAAAGTACTTCTTCTAAGTGCTATCCAAATTATTATCTATAATCATTGTTCATTCATTTTGACTACAGTAAGACATTTATATTATGAAAATTGCATTCTATTGTTAATGAGATGGGTATTTGAAGTATATGGCTATTAAAAATGAAGTTGCTCTAGAAAGCTTACTTGTTCTAAATTCAAGGATATATTTATGTTGAATGCACAGGAGTACAATTCTTAATTCATATTTATATTTAGTCATGTTAAATACTTACTAGAAATTATCAAGGGTAAAATTTAGTTCCAACAAATCCTTTAGAATACTACAAAATAGGCTGAGTCCCGCTGGCGTAAGTGGTTGAGTTCGGGACTGTGGCTTAGTGGTTCAAATCCAGAGGGGGCTCCCAGGAGCAGCGCTGGCTAGCTCCCATGACCACCAGAGGGCAGTGATGCCCCAAAACAAAACAAATCAAAACAAAACAAAAACAACAAAAAAGAATACTACAAAATACTGATCCTTTAAAATTTATACTTTCTAATGACTATAAGTGTTGCTCTGATATTTTAAATTGCACTGTCATTTATAATTTTTCATGTTTTTGAAAGCTTTGCTTAATTTTCTTGTCCACATTCATATTAACTTTAAGTGCTTCTTATAATTTGTAAATACAAATATTTTATTGAATAGTGTTACAAACATATTTTTGTCTTCAGTGGATTGCTCTTTCACTTTTGGAATGATGTGTTTTGTTGAAATTATTTTCTTAATTAAAAGGAGGCCAAGGTATCAATTAGCTTCTATTTTCATCTGTAATTTTTGTGTGTTCTGCTAATAATTATTTCTAAACACCAAGACTCTGAATATCCTCTAGTTGTTCTCAGAAGACTTTGTTTTTGATCCTTCACACCTTAATATATATTTTTCCTGAAAAGAAAAAAAAAATCTTATTTTGGTTGATTTGGGGAAAGTTATGAAATAGAGTGTGCGGTGTGTAGTGCAGTGAGTATTTTATATGACTTTCTCACTCATTAACAGAGAGTCGATTCTGATTGTGATTTTAAGTGTTGCTATAGCACAGGGTTAGAACTGGGTGTTAGCCCAGGTAGACTAGAGAAACAAATTCATAAACACATATATGGATATAAGGGAAAGGTTTATATACAAGAGGAATGAGATATTGAAAATGTATTCCAACCCAGTCCAGTCCAAGGTCATAAGTCTGCTATTAGCCCATATGTCCGATACCAGTCTATAAAGTCTCCTTCTGACTCACAAAACAAATGCAATGCCACCAGGACAATTACAGGTCAGTGAGTGCAGAGTCTTGTGTATCCAGCTGCAGTAGAAGTATCCTGTCACTGGCAGGGGACTCTCATAGCTCCTCATTTCCAGGGCTAGGAGTCCATCACAGTTTCTAATGGTGGTAGAAGCATCTCAGCATTGGCAGGAGTATCTCTGTGGCTTTTCCAGCTTCCAAGGTCTGGTTCTAAGTCCATAAAGCTTCTTTGGCTCTTCCAGTTGCTCGGACTCCAGGTTTATGCTGCCATCTTGTCTTGTCAGTTGTACATCTCCAAGGAACTGAGTCTATACTTTCTCACCTCCATGGGGGAAATAATGTGAGATTTCCCAGAATTCTCAGGGAAAGCCATACCCACACAAAGGTCTCATAGGCTATATCCATATTGACAGGCTAGACTCCACCCCACACTCCCAATCATGAAATTGACACCAAGTACACGACTGCCGTAAACTGTGTTTATGTACTTTCAAAACTATTACTCTTCAGAAGAGTAGAAGATCAGTCTTTCTCTCTTGGAGCATATGGTAGTTTCAAACTGCTGTCCTTACAACAAATAGGATGGGATCAGACACTGTAATTCTTCATAGGAATAGAAAGCCTTGCCATAAGGATCCTTGATGGCAGGACTTTCTGCTCCTATAAAGAATTAAAGAGAGGAGTCAAGATGGTGACCAGGTAGGCAGCTCATGCTGGGAGTTCCATGGAGATTTGTGAGTAGGGAGATCTGCGGACTGAGTAGGGGTTCCAAGACTATCGGTTAATTCCCACAACCATCCAGGGCATTTCACCGAACCAGAAGCTGGCTCCCATCCCATTTCCTGCACCCTTGGAGAGGTCCCAGACCTGAACCTGATTGGAGAACTGGTTCTGTATAATTCACCTGCACTGCCGAGGACTGCCACACCCTCACCAGCAACAGCGCTAAGAGCCTGCCAGTCACCAACCAAAGGCTCATGCAAACTTGGTTTGATACCCGAAACAGCACGGCCCTCCTCTTGCATGTTGAAGGATTTCTCCTCCAAAACTGCCAAGTTATTTCCTACATTTTTCCTGTCCTGTGCAGTGTTCCCCAGCACTCTAACAGAAGCAGCTGACCCTATTTCCTGCCTGCCTGCCTGCCTGCTATGCCTCTAGTTGAGAGTAGACCACCTCCATCCCCATCCCTGGACCTGAGTGCTCCTGTAGGCACCATTTGGGTACGGAGCAAGGGAGAGAGGAAAGTGGGGGAAAGGAAGGAGGGTGCTAATAAATCCAGGGTCCAGGGAACAAGTAATCTAAAACCAATGGTAAGGAGGGCATAGAATGCCTAGTGGGGCTAGATCAAGTGCAATGTAGCAGAGAGGAATTACTGAAACATGAACAAAGGCCAAATATGGTAGCAGACAGGTGAAAAGTAAAAGGAAATAGAGGGAAAATTAGGAGGTGAAGAACATTTACAGAGGTCTAAATAAAGGCATGTGTACATGTAAACACATTTATATATAATGATAGGGCACTAGAGCTATGTACATATATTTATATGTTAATTTTTAAGGTAGCAGATGGACATTGGGTCTCTACTTAAGTACTTCCTGAATGCAAGAACATTTTGTTATAATAACCTTGCGTACTATGATTTTCACCTACCCTGACACAATCGCTGAAGACAAAATGGATGTATAAGCGAATGTGGTGAAGAAAGCTGATGGTGCCTGGCTATCAAAATATATAGCATCTGGAGCCTTAAGGACTTGAAGATAAACTAGTGGTCATCTACCTGAGAAGCAACAAAGTCCACATGGAAGAACCACACCAGCCTGTGTAATCATGAGGCATCGATGGGATCAGGTATCAGGCATCAAAGTTCAAGAACAAAAAATCATTTGATGTGAATGAGGGTGAGTGCCAAGTAAACACCCAAAACCCATGCATAGACAATTGGACCTCCCCTTACAGAAGGGTCACAAGGAAGGGATGAGCGAGTCAGAATGCCAATGAAACATAAGACTGCCTCTATTTCTTTAATTAGATCAAGACCCAATTCTATCTTACATATATGGCTGGATCAGAGCATATACACTGGTACTGATAAGAATATGCAACACAGGGAATTCAGAACAAACTATCTTGCCAGGGCCAAAAATGAGAGTAGTGTTACCAGAAGAGTAAGAGTAAGAGGGGGGAAAGGGGGAAGTGATCACAATGACAAAGAATCACCCTTTCAGGGGCCCAAACAACAGAAATGTGGATGAAGGGACATAGTGGTTGGTATAAGACATGAAAACATATTATTTGTAAATTATCAAGGGTTCATGAGAGAGGGAGATGAGGATGGAGAAAAATGAGCTGACAGCAATGGCTCAAGGTGAAAGGAAGTATTTTGACAATGATGATGTCAATAAATGTACAAATGTGCTTGACACGATGGATGGATGTATGGATTGTGATTCGAGCTGTAAGATTTTCCAGTAGAATGCTAAAATAAAAGAGCAAAAAACACAACTACAGTCCCAGAAGCCCTGAAGGGTAGTTCTGCCCCACCCTATAGGGTCACAATGAGTGGGACTGGACTTTATAACAGTGAATTAGGCTTTGGCTTTGTTTCCCTTACCAGAAGTTATAAGAAAAAGTCATTTGGTGGTTGTTAAAGAGACTATGACTAGAAAGTCAAAGTTCATTTTTTAAAATTATTAGTTAGGATGCAATACATTTATCATATCATTCTAAATTTCAATTATGTCAAGTAGAATGTACAATTGTTACCACAATCAATTTCCGTTCTTTTTCTGCCCGGATTCCTTGACACCATCTTCCTTTTGTCTCACCTCCACCTCTGTACCCCACTTCCCCTGAACCCCTTACTCTACTTGATGCCCCTCGAGGTACATTCATCTCGGGTTTCATCTAGCCCCAAATGGAAAAGCATATAACACAATGTAAGTGGGTGACCTCCATTGACATAACACCTATGAGGTTCACTCTAATAAGAACATGCAAAAACTGAAGAAAACAATACAAACCAAAAAGAGTAAATTTTGGAAAACAGATCAGGTCCAGTTTACATCATATGGTGGGGTGGGGAGGGGGTATAGTGACAAAGTTTTAACTTTTCAGGTTAGATTTATGCCTTTGATTTTCTCTACCACTCTCTCACAAGCACTCTGTTTAGTGTCTATTTTCCTCCCTTCCCTCAATTTTAGGTAGGAGGAGTTGTCCAGAGTCATTTCCTAAGTAGTTACACAAATGACTTCTGGGTTCCCACTGCCATCAATTGCTTTCTGTACACCAGATTCTTATAATTTAGGTTCCTTTACTGATCCTTCAATTTGGGATTATATGGATTCCAATCGTTGAGTGACTGATCATGGTGTGCTTCATCTTGTGGACTTAATTGATATGTCATGTTTATGGCTGCTTGTTTAGAGACAAGAGAGACTCCAGACAGTATTTTGACTGATAGCCAGGCACCATCTATATTCTTCACTTCAATTGGCTATAGCACCAGAACCATCAAGTTCCCACACTGAAGGCAGACATAAGTGGGACCACGAAGTAGTGTGAGACCAAGACTCATTCCTGAATGTATACTTTTTAAAAAACTTACTGTAATTTGGGAGTTAATGCATATGTGATATCATCCCATAATCCAATCATATCAAATCAATTCACAATTGCTTCCATAGTTAATTTCCAAACATAATTTTTCTTCCTGGATCTCTTGACATCATCTTCCTATGTCTCGCCCCTTCCCCCAAATCCCTATTTTTCTAATTTACTCATAGGTTCAACGTCCCTGGGTTACCTTTACCCAAAACAAAAACAAACAAACAAATAAAACCTAGAGCAACAACACAGCCTCAAGAGCGTAACCTTCAATGGCAATATACCTCTGAGATAGAACCTAATATAAGCAAGAATAAGCAAAATATTACAGAATGGCCATCACAGGATCTCCAGAATAAAACATATCTTAACGAGGCTTACAGGGTGCTGATGTAGCAAGACCTTAGTTGTTCACCCACTAACAACGTGCTGTTCGTGGTACATCTGTCTTTGCTTCCTCAGATGCCATGTAATTACAAGTGTGTCGGAGGTACATAGAGTACAGCTCACCCAGTGCAGTCCCCACTTTAAATTTCACCAGCATCCTCTGGAGCCTGCCAGACACCCTGAAGCTCCAAGATTCCGTGTCCTGGCGATTGACAGCACTGGCCTGAGTTCCTGGGGTACCTGTGGATGCCCAACATCAATTGTGCTGACATGCTGTGTGCCAATAACCTATTAAAAGATTATACAAAGATCATCAATGCTAAGACAACGTACAGGTGTGGGTAGATATTCCCCCAAAACAAATACTCTTCAAACTGCAAACTGCTTTGACAATTTAACAAACATTAACAACATGCATAACACTTAAATCAGAGGATATTGCGGCTGCTGTGCAAACAAGTCAATCCAAACTCTTAGCATCCCACCGCACAGTGTATGACTGCTCCCCACGGCGCCATAGGCTATAGCCACGACAAAAGCCGCTCAGAAGGTCTTTGTTCAGGTGTAGTGGCATCTAGGTTAAAAGTACTGACCCCACAGCTAGCAGTCAACCTCTAAACTCTCAAGTCACTGTACCTCCTTTTAAAAGACAGAAATATGCAAATATATGTGCAATTGTGTGCACACATAATTGTTTACAAAAGAAAAAATATGCATCCAGAATTCCTATGATGTTGATCAAATATGCTAAACTGTAAATACTTAAAAGTGTATTATGTTGCCGTGAACAAAGATAATAATGTTATTTATTCATCCAGTTAAAATGTTTTAATTATATTCATTAAGTTAAATAAGTACACATCTGTGTGTGCTTATAAGTTCAAAAATATATATCAGGATTGCTTTGAGAATTAAACAAACTAGAGTGTAGGACCATAAAAATATTTTAAGTTTATGCATTTATTTTCAATATATAATCATGCGGTACCCTACAAAAACTGGAATTGCACTGGGTGGAGTGGAGTTTCCAAAGTACGCAATTTTCCCACTAGGCGAATATCAAGGAACTTGCTCTGAGTAACTGCCCCCACTGGCGTTGCCTGCGAAGGGCATTTCTGGTCACAGTGATTTTTTTTTTTTTTTTTTGTAAAAACAGTTTCACTCTAATTTTTTTTTTTGTAATGGCCTATTTAAGAGAACAGCCACATGGCTGTGAAATTTTGTTTTCCGCTTGGAAAAAAAATGGCACAGAAACTGTTGTCGTGTTGAACATAGCTTACAAGGGCAGTATTCTGGAGAAAAACTCAAGCGAACAAGTGGTCTTCTCATTTCGAAAACGGTGAAACGTTGATGGATGACAAACCTCATTTTGGATATAGATCAACTTCCCAAACAGATGGAAATGTAGACAGTGCGTTTGGAGCTCATTCCACCAGCTATATAGTTAATCAAACTTTCTAGGTAGAAGTTCTGAAAAGATTGCATAATAGTGTGTGACCAAAACAAGCCTGCTTTGTGGCAGATGGGGAGCTGGTTTTGCCACCATGACAGTGCATCTGCTCATTCGACCATCTTGCCAGGTTTGTTTTCCTTTTTTTTCCAAAAACCAGCTTGACTCTCTTGCTGCATGCACCTGACTCGCTTCACCTTGCTCATTATGCCTTCCTTTTGTTTCCACGAATGCAGTGGGAGGTGAAAGGACACTGATTTGATGATCTAGAAGAAGTAAAGAAAAAAAAAGGAAGGTACTATCACCATCCACACAGATGGTTTTGAAAAGTGTTTCCAAGAATGGAATCACAGATTTGACAAAAAAATGAAGTGTAATGGAGGGTACTTTGAAAATGATAAGGTTATTTTGTACAAAAATTTAAATATATACCTTTGAAGAAAATTCTGGCTTTTCGGGGAAAGGTCCCCGCTATTTTGTTCAAAATAGACATGAATTACTTTCTAGCTGTGGCAGTCCTGTGCTTATGTTAATTTTATGATTGAAATGTAGGGGTGGAGTCTACCCTGGTAATCTGGAGATAGCCATTGAGTAGCCGATGAGGCCTCTGTGTGGGCATGGCTTTCACCTGAGACTCCTGGGAAATCTCGCAATATTTCCCTCGTGAAGTGGAGAAGCTATCTTCCCCAGGTTGTTGGGAGTTAATTTCAGAGACACGCCTATGGATATAAGGAATGGGTTTATATTCAAGAGAAACAGGACATTGAAAAAACATCCCAGCCCAGTCCAGCTCATAGTCACAAGTTCGATATTAACCCATATGCCCAAAATCAGACTCACGAAGTCACAGTCAGTGGGTGCAGAGTCCTGCCACTGACAGGGGTCTCCCCATGACTCCTCGCTTCCAGGACTCAGGGTCCATCAACAGCATGCAGCTCCAGCTTCAGAGGTCTGGCTCCATCAGGGCAAAGCTGTGTGGTCTCTCTGCCGGCTCCTCTAGCTTCTCAGATGCTGCCAGCTTGCCTGTGATTAATCGTCTCTGAAACTAACTCCCAACAGCTTGCTTGAGGTCAGATAGGCAGATCATCAGATTAAGAAGTAGGAACTTATGAAGTTGAATTAGAGACACAGAGGTTAGGTGTGGCCACCTTACACTAGAGTTCACAGAGGTTAGTGGTGGAAGGGCAAACACAAAGCTTATTTTTCTCACAAATATATTCTCAGAACTTCTTTCATTGATTTGTTCTGAGTTCTCCTTTGAATTTCTTGGAATTAGCAAAAGTACCTAAGGTCAATGATCAGCCTTTGAAGACTGTATGCAACAGTGCTCTACTCTTACATGTATGGGTTTTCCAGGATTAGAATCAGCTCAGTGGCAACTGGTACACTGTTGCCAAGTGTCATCCAATCTGGTCTGACTCACAGCAATCCTATGTTCAACAGAACAAGGCACCATACTCGCAGTTGCTTTCATGTTGCCCATTGGGACAGCCACTGTGTCAATGGATCTTGTTGAGAGTCTTTCTCCTTTTCACTGCCTCGCTTCTTTACCAAGCCTGATGTACTTGTTCCTAAGCTTTCTGGCAGAGCAAGTAAGAGGCCAGGTCATATATTCATGGGATATTTTAGTTACTGTAGGTGGTCAAGAGTACACACTCTTGAAAGACCATCAGGATTTAAATATAAGCTCTCCGGATTTCTAAATTTGAGTCCTTCGCCAAATTTTTGTTTCTGTCAGTCTCAGATGATAGCAATATTATTTGGGGGGTTGAGAAGTAATTCAAAGGAGTAAAAAAAGGTGCACATATGTAAATTCAGATTGAAGCTGAAAAAATTAAAGCCATTCTTGGGAGCCAATATACAACCTTAAGTCTATCCCACTTGACTTTTGAAAACATCCCAAGAACAGATTTGATGCCTTAAACAATAAAGACAGAAGACTTGATAAGCTATGGGAAGACATCAAGAACATCATTCATGAAGAGAGAAAAGGGTCATTAAAAAAACATAAAAGAATGCAAGACTAAAGTGAATGACAGAAGAGATTCTGAAAGTTTCTCTTAATCATAAAGCAGTGAAGGCATATGGATGAAATGATGAAGCCAAAGAGTTGAACAGAAAATGTCAAAGGGTAACTTGAGAAGGTAAAATAAAATATTATAATGAAACGTGAAAAAATCTAGCATTAGAAAACCAAAAAATAAAAAGAAGAACATGCTCAGCATAATTTAAATGGAAAGAACTGAAGAAAGAATGTCAGCCTCAAATTGCAATGCTGAAACATTCTATGGGCAGAGGTGAGTGTGCCCTGCTTATCTAGTTGTTCTCTGTTAGGCTGATATCCCCAAGTTCAATGGTTCAAAACCACTAGCCACTTTTCTGGAGAAAGATTCCATTCCTGTAAGCAGTCACAGTCTCTAAAATGCACAGAGGCAGTCTACCCTTTCTAGATAAGGTCACTGTGGGATGGCATCAACGTGATGTTAACGAGGTGCACTTTTTTACTCTGTATGGGCAAAATATTGAATGGTGCAGGCAGCATCAAAAGAAGATGGAAAGACTACCCAGAGTCAATGTATCAAAAAGAACTGGTCAACATTAACATTTCAAGAGGTAGTATGTGTTGGTCTGGGTTAACAAGAAATACAAATTCATAGACACTCATTTGCTTATAAGAAAGAGCTTTATATGTGAAAGCAATTGACTACTGAGAAAACATCCCACCTCAGGTCAAGTTCATAAATCTGATTTTAGCCCATATGTTCAATACCAATCTACAAATTCCTTTTCAGATTCATGCGGCACATGCAATGATGCCAAATGCAGAAAGATCACAGGCCAGAGGGTGGAAGGTCTTGGGCATACAGTGGTAGTAGGAGCATCTCAGCACTGACAGGGGTCTCCACGTGACTTCTTCAGCTTCATGTCTCTAGCATAGCTCCATGTGTCTTCACAACAGGAGTGCATCACAGAGAATGAGCAAGTGTCCCACCTCCAGTGAGCTATCTATCTCCTTAGTAGCTCATAATGAGGTCATCAAGCTGTGACCTGATTAACAGGCTTAACTTCACCCCTTCACTCTTAAGTCTTAAGTTAGTAACAGATTGTGCTAGTCCGGGTAGACTAGAGGAACAAATTTCATAGACACACATATGGATATAAGGAAAGGGTTTATATACAAAAGGAATGGAACACTTAGAAAGCATCCCAGCCCAGTCCAGTTCAAAGTCATAAGTCTGATATTAACCCATATGTCCAAAATCAGTCTATAAAGTCTCCTTCTGACTCATGAAGTCACAGGTCAGTGGGTGCAGAAGCCCGGTGCTGGCAGGGATCTCCACTTAGCTCCTCACTACCAGGGCTCAAGGTCCATCAACAGGAGAAGCAACTCATCGCTGGCAGAGGTCTCGATGTGGCTGCTCCAGCTTCAGAGGTCTGGCTCCATCAGGGCAAAGCTGTGTGGCCTCTCCTCCGGCTCCTCCAGCTTCTCAGACACTGCCATCTTGACTTGTCCATGATTCATCGTCTCTGAGATTAACTCCCAACAACTGGGAAAGATAGCTTCTCATCTTCACGAGGCAAATATTGCAAAATTTCCCAGAAGTCCCAGCAGAAAGCCATGTCCACAGAAAGCCATGGCCTCATTGGCTACTCAATGGCTATCTCCAGATTAACAGGTTAGACTCCACCCCTACATTTCAATCATAAAATTAACATAAGCACATGACTGCCACACAGATGATTTATCTACTACAGTAACATATGAACAATAACAAATAGTACTAAAAGGAGAAGTCCAAATGATATTGAAAGCTTTAGTCAAAATGAAGGTTTCAGGAATTGATGAATATCAATGCAAATGTTCAAAAATTCATGAAGCACTTACTTATCTATGGCAGGAAATTTGGGAGATGGCTGCTTTATAAAGTGACTGGAAATGACCCATATTTTGACCCATTACAAAGGAAGGTGAGCCATAATAATGCTCAAGCTACAGAACATTAGTATCATATCAAAATAAAATTATGTTGAAGGTTATCCAAACAATTGCATCAGGATGTTGACAGGGAGTTACCAGAGGTTCAGCCCAGATTTAGGACAAGGGTAATCATTGCTGATGTGAGATGAATCTTGACTCAAAGCAGGTAATACCGTAAATATGCTTACTTTTGCTTTATTAACTTTGCCTAATCATTTAACTTTGTGGATCATAACATACTATGTATAACCTTGAAAAAATCGGAATTCCAGAACACTTAATTGTGCTCTTGTAGAACATGCACTTGGATTAAGACACAATTATCTGAACAGAACAAGGGAATACTGCATGGCTTAACTTAGGAAAAGTGTGCATCAAGGTTTTATCATCATACCATACATATTCAATTTATATACAAACAAATATTTAGAGAAGCTGGACTACATGAAGAAGAATGTGTTATCAGGATTGAAGGAAAGCTTCTTTACAACCTGCAATATGCAGAGGACCCAAATTTACTTGATAAAAATGGGAAGGACTCGAAATACCTGCTAAGGAAGTGTGGCAGTCATGTGCTTATGTTAATTTTATGATTGAAATGTAGGGGTGGAGTCTAGCCTGTTAATCTGGAGATAGCCATTAAGTAGCCGATAAGGCCTCTATGTGGGCATGGCTTCTACCTGAGACTCCTGGGAAATCTCACAATATTTCCCTCGTGAAGATGAGACGCTATCTCCCCCAGTTGTTGGGAATTAGTTTCAGAGATGATTAACCACAGGCAACACAGAATGGCGGCTTCTGGGAGGCTGTAGTAGCCGGTGGAGAGACCACACGGATTTGCCCTGATGAAGCCAGACCTCTGAGGCTGGCACAGCCACATGGAGGCCTCTGCCAGTGATGAATTGCTTCTGCCACCACGGGATGCTGTTGATGGACCCTGAGCCCTGGAAGTGAGGAGCCATGGGGAGACCCCTGTTGGTGCCAGGACTCTGTACCCACTGACCTGTGATTTTGTGAGTCAGAAGGAGATTTTATGGACTGATTTTGGGTCTATGGGTTAATATCTGACTTGTGACTTTGAGCTGGACTGGGCTGGGATGTTTTCTCAAGGTCCTCTTCCCCTTGAATATAAACCCATTCCTTATCTCCATATCCGTGACTTTGAAATTTGTTCCTCTACACAGGAAAGTCAAGCATCATAGCCTTCAATATGGATTACAACACAATGTAAAGGACACAGCAATCCCCACAACTGGGACAGCAGGCATCACTGTGATAAATAGCAAGAAGTTGTCAAGGATTTTGGCTTGCTTGGATCCACAATCACTGCTCATAGAAGCAGCAGGCAAGAGATCAAAATAAGTGCTGCGTTCAAGAAATCTTCCACACAGGACCTCGCTAGAATACTGAAAATTAAGGAGGCTGCTTTGAGGATTCAGGTATCATGGTATTTTTATTTGCCTCATATGCATGTGAAAGTTGTGCACTGAAAAAGAAAAAAAAGTTATACATTGAATAAAGAAGACTTGTTTTTCCCTTGCCCCTGGGATGGTCAAAACCACCTCCTTTTCCCCACCTCCTCATCTCCCATTCTCTCTCCCCCACTCCAACCTGGTACCATCATTCCCATTGTTTTCTCCTCCAGACTGTGCATCCAACCTATCTTATGAGATAGACTTGCAGACATAATAATATGTAAAGAAATAACAAGATGTCGCAAGATGAAGTCACAAAAGAAAACAAAAGGATGACAACCTTTTATTGAAACCAATATCCAGAATAATAATAATATAATAATAATAATTACAAAAGAAAAACCTGTAAGTAGATCAAGGTCTATCCCCATTGACTTCCAGGAATGCCCCCAGTTGAGTCAGATGGGGTGCCACATCTTGGCCCCAATGTATATCCTTGAT
The DNA here is from genome assembly GCA_004026705.1 of Nesogale talazaci. Lineage (NCBI taxonomy): Eukaryota > Metazoa > Chordata > Mammalia > Afrosoricida > Tenrecidae > Nesogale > Nesogale talazaci. The sequence continues at coordinate 16,584 of PVJH01001405.1, read as the reverse complement.
ACTCCCAGAGGAAATCCATGCTCTGCCCTTCCTGCTGCTCTGCTGCATGCCCTTCCCTCAGTGTGGTGGAGTCAGACCGGGTACACTCCCGATCCTGCTTCTCCAGTGTTGTCCTGGGAGGGCCTTGGGTCAGCAAGGGATACCATATTTCATAGAGGGGCTGACCATATGGCCTTCTCTGTGCAATAGCTATTCTGAGTGGGGAGATCATTATGGAGGCTTGATGGGCCAGGATGCACTGCACTCTCTCTTCCTCCCTCTTCATTTGCTCTTGTGTGCTCTGGTCAGACATGTCTTTCTCCCCACACTGCAGCCTCAGTGCTGACCTCCAAAGCAAACCACCTGGAGGAAGGGATGAGTGTTCGAGTAGTTGAGATTGGGGCTGGGCCTTCATACCCCTCCAATGACTCCCCGCTCCTTGCTGTCATGCTGCATTGGCATCTGGGTATAAGTTTGGTTCCTCTGTGGAGATGTAAACAATATGCTCCTCTCCCCCATTACACATCACCACCTTCCCGCCCCCTCCTCACTTGGCTGCCATATGCAGCCCTGGATTTCGTCTGGCTCCTGCCATTCTACCTGGGCCTCACCCCAGAAGTTTCTGTGTACAGTAGCTTTTCAAACCAATTCTTATGATCCGCTAATCAATGTATATTTTGCTGTTGTATATCACAATTTTTAAACCAAGTATTTGTCTTAGTTATGATGTCACCATGAACTTTAAGTATTCCCCACTTATGTTTCATTTTCCTGAATTACTCTGGTTTACCTGTGATACTTTCTAATTATCTTGGCTTAGTGGTTTAGGAAACATGCCTAATTGGTCACAGGTGGTCTTTAATTTTGTAAATTCCTAAACAATGCACATTATGCCTAGTAAGTGACCCATAAATGCAAATTAATTTTAATTTTTGTGGCTCTTTGCTTGACACTGCTCACTTAACACTTCTCCTGGCTTTCTTTTCATTCTCAGCTATTTGCTCCAATTTTTTTCCTGAGATATTTCACTACCACAAAACAAGGCAACACACAAGAAAAGAAAAGCTTAATTTCATCAACTTTGTTTTATTGAGAGTTTCATATCTTGGACTAGCAATAGATGATGATTGTCCAAGTTTCTAAAATGGAAATGTTTCATACAATGTTTGGAATCATCCAATATACTATCATTAAATATTTAGTTCCTCATCCCTTTACTTCAAAAGTCAAACTTACACTGATAGGATAGAGAATGACTCAGAGAATTCAGGTTAAGGTTTAGCATCCAGGCTGAGAAAGACTATTACCTCAGTGTCTTTACAAATCTTTGTAACCCTTCTTGTTGGACTTATCCTGCTTGGTTTCAACACGAGTAGGAGGGGTTCAAGAAGTGAAGAATGTGTCCTCTCATCTCAAGTTGTTAGAATATGAATTCAGGCTGCAGGCTGTAGGGGAAAGTGTTTTCTGCCTGTTAGCTCTAGGGCAAGGTCCGCATTTCCTTTCAATCTTCCAGCTTTAATATAGAAAATTAATGAATTCCAGCCAGTGTCATCCCAAAGGAAAGTCAAAGTCCCGAATGACAGTGTCTGGCTGTAAGATCTTTTGCCATTGTGTTTATGGAGACCTTCTCATTGCCTTCTAGATGACACTGACTCATAGCGAGCCTTGGTCGCATAGTTGGTCACATTTTAGGCTAGTACCCCCTAGGTCAGTAGTTCAAAGTCACAAGTTGCTTTGTGATAAGATAGATGAGGCTGTCTGCACCTATAGACAGGCTCCGTCTAGGAAAGCCAAAGCGGCAATTCTTCAGAGCTGGCTGCATAAATCGGACCTAAAGAAAATCGTGTTCTCATACTATTAGGTTTATTTTTCTCATGGGATAACAAATCAGTTGATTAATTTACAGAGCCCCGTGGTCATGGGAGTTAGTAAAAGGGAAGGCAGCAGCGGGTAGTCATGAAGTTAAACTTACGACACACAAAGTAAGGATCCAAAAGTTTGTGGTTTGTGGTTTCTAGTCTGGTCCATCACCAACAAGCGTTCTCTTATGCAACTCTTACCGCCTGATGGACTAGGACTAGCTAGAGGACACGAGGAGTGATGGCCTCATCTCAAGCAGTCGTGGCATGCTCTCCTCTCAGCTTGCCAATTTGGCAAAGTAATCAGCTCTTGGAATTTTGGAAGAAGTGATGGGGAACTGTGACGACATCAGGGCTCCAGAGATGAACCAATACTGCAAATAAAAAAAGCTGAAATCGTTGTTATGTGAGACTGCTTTTCATGTGTCATTGCTATGGGTCTTTTCTTTACCTAGCACGTAAATTTTGCTTAAACTGCAATTTTGATTTAAAAATTTTCACTTCAAAACAGAAACAAGCTATTTAAAAATAAAATCAAGTTTTATATTTTTAAAAATGTTTTCTATCTAATATATACGTTCACATCTGACTATGAGATTTTTTTTTAAACCAGGTTGTTTATCTATTTTGTTATTGTTAGTCATACCACATGTTCTTTAGGGCTACAAGGAGTGGGTTTACAGCATAGAAGTGGTGACAATACTGATGATGTTGCCTCAAATGAATTTGTATGGTTTATATAGTGGGGAGAGGTATCCTTTAAACAAGGACAAGAATGTACGCATCCATAGCTAAAGATCCTGTGAAGCACCATCATGAACGATAACTTACCTGGGGTCAGAATTTCTGACCTAAACCATATATATATACACACACACATATATATATATATACATATATATATATATATATATATATATACAGAGAGAGAGAGAGAGAGAGAGAGAGAGAGAGAGAGAGAGAGGAAGAGAGAGAACTGTAGAAGATTTGTTGTAAGAAAGCTTTTTAGTGTTATGCAAGAAGAGAAGAAATGCTTCCCAGAAACTCAGTGAATCCCAAGCAGGATATAACCTGAAAAAACCAATAAGACTGAACATAATCAAAATATTCAGAACTAAGATAGGAAAGCAGCCCATGCAAAACTAAAAGTTACATAAAAAAGAGTACCTATAAGGCATAAGTTCTGATTTATTGGCAACCATATGTTTACAATGAAGCATATGTAAAACACGTGAAAGTAGAAAAATGATCAATCCAGCACAGACAAATGGTCAATCCAGCAAACATGTTAATGAAATTAGGATATTTTAGAGAAGCAGAAGTTAAAAGAATTTGAAAAAGGAGAACAATCTTTCAAGAAATACTGAAAGTTCTGCAGAAAAATAGCAAGCTATAGCACAACAAGAAACAATAACGTGATTTAACACAGAGAACAATAACACCCAGAAGTCAACCCAGATAGAGAAGTTGTCAATGTAAAATAAATCTGTAACAACGAAACTGAGAAACCACAGGTATCCATTTGTAAGTGAAGATTTATCACAAAGTAAACAGATGGAATATATATTGAGGTTACAGATCCTAACACCCAACACCTTCCACAAGCACACCAAAAAATGATAATGATGGGTCCATGAAGATGTCATAATATAACTTGTATGGCATTACACTTCATGAAATATGCCATTCAAAAGGGAGAATATTCTATGACCACATTTGTAAAAGGTGAAGAAAATGTTTTCACATTAAAAGAAACATTTTGTGATGATTATTAGGGCTGGGATAGAATTCATACTGTTGTTTAGTGCCATCGGGTCTGACCCAAAGTGGTCTTATACACCACAGAAGGACCATTGCCCTGTCCTGAGCCATCTGTCCCATGTTCCTGTGCTTGAGCCCATTGTACCCACCATGTCAAGCCAACTTCTGGAGAACTTTTTTTTTTTCACTGCTCCTGTTTTATCAAACAGGATGTCCATCTCCAGGTACATGAGACACAATCTAGTCACCATTGCCTCTGAAGAGAACCTTGTTCTTGCATCTTCCAAGGCAGATTGGTTTGTCGTTTCGCAGTCTATCATGTTTTCAATATTTGTTTCCAGCACCACATATTAAATACATTTCATCTTCTTCAGTTTACCTTATTCACAGCACAGGAAAATACTATGCTGTGGTCAGGCTCACCTTACGTTTCAAAAAACCAATAAAGCAACAAAAACACCCTCCTTGCTTTTCAATAAATTAAAGAGGACAATGATGAGTGGCATTGAAATTATGTTAATAGTGGTGGAATAGTTTAGAGAAGTATATCAATAAAGCTTGTACAACACAAAGAGTTTAATCAATGGAACTCAATTATGCATGTAGAAGTTGTTGAATTGGAAAATGTTTTCTTGGGTGTATTTTTTACCACTAACAATGAGACCAAGGAAGAAGAAAATGTTTTAATATTGATTGTGGTAAAGATTGTATCACTCTTTTTGATCTGATGAACTAGAGAACTGTATGATATGTGGACCAAGTGCCAATAAAGCTGATGAAAAAGAAGCAAGAAACAGGGAGGAAGAGGTGATCCACTGAAGGAATCGCAATGGGTGGGTGGAATCACAATGTATATGAACTGTTAGGTGTAAAAGTGATTATCAGTGCTGTATACCGTCTCCTAATTCACAAGAAAATGGTTTCTTAAAGTAAATTATTTTTTTAAAAGGAGCCAATGCAGCATGTTTTTTGACCTGAGTGCTGCTTCTATGAGCATTGATTGTGACTGCAAGCAAGATTGTGGCTCCTTGACCACTTCAATCTTTTCTCTATTTATCATATTTGTTCACGAGTGAGACATTTGATCTTGGCCCTGAGTTGTAATCCATACTGATGGATGCCATTCTTATCATATTCATATGAATATTCATATTCATCAGTAAGTGTTTCAAGTCCTCATTTTCAACAAGCCATGTATCATCTGCACATAGCAAGCTATTAAGAAACCTTTCTCCTTTTTTGATACAGCATTACCTTTCATATAATCCAACTTCTCTGATGTTCAGCATAAAGATTGGAAAATTGTGGTGATATGATACAACTCTGATGCACACTTTTCCTAATTTTAGGAAGGGAGCATCACTGCCCTCTGGTGGGAGTAGGAGGCTCAGTCTTGCTCCTGGAAAGCTGCTGTTGGATTTGAACTGCCAACCCAGGAGGCTGCAGTCCCACAAACAACCACTTCGCCACTGGGGCTCAGCCCACTTTTCCTAATTTTAAACCACAGAGTAGCACCCTGTTCTCAGCACACCACTGCCTCTTGATCCATGTACAAGTTCTGCAGGAGCACAATGAAGTGCTTGAGATTTTTTATTCTTCCCACAGTGACTGCATCAAATCCGCTTTTGAGATATTCTTGCAAAATCAATTTAGAGAAGTAGCTGCAAATATTTATTAATTATTAGAACTTGGAATGTATGGAATATGAATCTAGGAAAACTGAAAGTTTTCAAAAATAAAATGGAAAAAAAGCAAAGATCAGTATTCTGGGAATTATTGAGCTGAGATGGACTGGTGCTGGCCATGTTGAATCAGGCAATCATATCGTTTACTATGTCAGTAAGCCACTATCAAGAGGAATAGAATTGCATACGTTGTCAAAAAGAACTCAAGATTGATCTTGAAATATAATACTCTCTGAGATTGGATCATGTCTACCTGTGTACTTGGAAATCTAATCAATGCAGTGATCATTTATATTTATGCACCCACCAACAATGCTAGTGATGAAGAAATAAAAGAATTATACTCAAGCCTTCATTGAGAAATTTATCAACCATACACTCATGAAACATGGATAGTTACTGATTAGAACACAATCATGATGAGAACAGTTTAACACATTGTGTCAGAGGCATCAGAGGTGAACACTATTACATATAATTACAGTATATATATTATGTATGCAATATATGTAATTATGCTATAATGGTGATATTCCATTGGATACATATTGACACAACCAGACTTTAGGAATGGATGTACAGGAAGAATGGATGTACACACACACACACATATATATACATATATATATATACTTGAGAGAGGATATTTGTAGTGAGTATTTACTTATGCTGCACATTTGGTAGCGCAGTGGTTATGCTATGAAAACTTCTTGGAAAAGGTCAAATAGCTTGAGGGAATCAGTCATTGTGGCTGGAGGCTCAGAATCACATTCTGTGGACTTTCTATATGTGTAAACAGTTACAGTCTCCGAGACCCACAGGGGTCACGATGAGTCAGTATTGACAGGACGGCAGAGACTCTAGTTTTTATGATTCACTTAAATTTGTTCCAGTTTAAAATAGTTTCCCCTTCTCTTTAAGTGAGGTTTTTATCTGTTTCATTTTGTTAGCTATGTTAGTTTTTGTTGTTGTTTTATTTTTTATGTATATAAATCCCCAGATGGATAAAACTATAGGTGAACGTATTATATTTAGGCAAAGTTAGAATAAGTGGATTTATGGTTCCTTAGGTGCATGGTAGGAGAGTTTGGAGAGAAATGGGGATCTAATAACAATGAGTTCAAGAATGAATGAAAGGTTCTAAAACTGGCTGAGTTGGTGACTGTACAACTCTTCTGTTCATATAAGGATTTGCCTGGCCTCAAAAATTCTACATTTGATCACTATCAGGCAGAATTTCCTTGATGGGAGTGGGTTTGGTTTGGATTCTGTTTCTTAGCCAGTCAGTTTTCGATAATTTGTCATATAGCAATGGATAACTGAAACTATTTTTAATCACTAGTAATTTTATTGAACTATGAATTTTGAATTTAATTTGATTCACTCTTAAGTGTATTATAAAAAGATATATGAATATGTTTTAAAGTAGTAAGGCAAAATATCTTTTGCTGTAGACTTATAACCGATCATAATTTTATATGTATGTAGTAATTTATAGCTGCATGAATAGGACATGGAAATAAGTGCTTGCTTCTGTAATTATTATTTTGATATACAGCATAATTAACTAAGTGGTAGCAATAAAATCACATAGCCATATTATTATTCATTTTGTGTTCATGCACCATGTCCATTTTTTCTGTGTTAACCTTTAACCTGCATATGGTCAATCACATAATAAATTTGTACAAACATATGCTCATTTTATTTTATTTTTTCATTACCTGAGATGGCTGGCAGGATTACTTATGCAACTATATTGATAAGATGTAACTTTTGAACCTTTCTTGAAAAAGCCTAAAACACCTACTCAAAATACTTAAATATAACAAAGATTAATATTTAAATATATAACAATATAATAAGCAATAGTAATATTTAATGATGAATATAAAATGTATGGACATTGAATAAGGGAGAAACAAAGAAAACAAGCAAAGACAAATAATTGTTTACATGCACAGCTTCTACAACTATTTGAGAAGCATATTTTTAAACTGTAAACATGTTATAAAAGCCAGCTAATCCCTAGTAATCAATATGTTTTACTGCTTGTATGTGTAATGATGGTTTTTTTTATATCATAGGTAATTATTTACTTCTTTAAGAATTCATAAGAGGAATTTGTGGGGAACAAAGAAAGTGATGAATATAGAACTTAAAGTTTCCTGATCTGTAATATAATACATCTTATTTATTTCTACATATAAGTTTACTCTGAGTGAGGAGAGACTCTATAGCAACTGTTATCTTTACTTGTAGTTGTTTTAAAATTCAGATAAGAGTTAAGTGGGAGGCAACTCGTGTAGGTATAGCTTGTTTATAAAATTACTCCTTTACTGCATTTTAATAGTCTCTTTTGGTGGTGTGGGGGACCCATATTTATAGTAGGTAATTTTTTGCATATTCAAATAAGTGCATATATGTGTGTTTATAAGGTTGTGGCCTCATTTTTCTAAAAATTGTCCAATTTTATATGCAAAAGAGCTGACATCTTAAACTTGATGTTTGACTTTAACATTTGAGTTCAGACTTATTTGTATAAACGTATATTTGCATATTCCAATTTCCTTTGCTCCTTTCAAAATCGATTTTACTTTCACTTAAGGAATATATTCTGAGCACAAATGAGGCAGAGTTTACAGAGGCTGGGGATGTAACCGTATAATCCTAGCTCTGTGTGTCTCATTTGCGTCCCCTCACTGTAAGTATTAACGTTATTTCATGTGTCTCTCTTTTTTGTTTTCCTAAAGTTTTAAAGTGTTAGGTTTAATGCATACCTGGCCTGCTTTTGTCCTAATTTTAACCTGTAGTCTTCACCGAAAAGAAACCAAGTAAGAATCATTTGGATTTATAGTACAAATATATTTCTAGTGGCCATAATTAAGAATTTCCCTGATCCTAACTTGACGTTGCTCTACAGGGATTTTGTTGATTGTGGTAAAAATCATTCCTTTTTTAATTTCTTTAATTTCTGGTGGTTTCTATTTAGAGACTGGTACTGTTAAGAAGTGCCACTAAGGCTTCATTATGGTTCTGCTGGGGCTTTAACTTATTAGATTTGGACCTAACCTTATCCAACAAGCTGCTAACTAATGATTATACTCTAAAGACCACTTTTACACTAATTGGCTTTCCCTGTTTAATTGTTTTACAAAATTGATAATTTAGTAGAAATATAATAAGCCTTTAATATTTTAGATAATTTGGCCCCTTTGTGGTCTTTAGAGAGTTTTCACTTAATGGGAATTGGAATGTACAGTGTAAAATTTAGGTCTTGGTTGTAGCACATGACTTATAATGGCTATATGACCACATAAAGGAGATTTTGCTAATGCTTTAATTCTACAATAGATATTGGGATGCTTAAGTATAGGATGTTATATATTTTATTCAATAAAAATAGAGTGGCATTTCCATGCTAGTTCAAAAGTACTTTTTAAATCTCAAATAAATTATGCAATTTTCAGAAGCGGTTTTACAAATGTTCACTTCTCAATCAAGGCAAAAACCTAATAATTATATTGTATACATTATTAAATTAAATTAAATTTGAGTTTCATTATTCACCGGATTTCACACAATGTAACAATAGAAGAATTAATACCTTGGTTCTGGTTCTTGGTTCTTCATTCTGGTTCAGTGCATTCCACTGGATCATACATTTGAAGATTCTTCAGATGTAAAATATTTTCTGATATCGCTAATTCTTTGGGCTTAGATTAAGAATGAATTGTTAAGAGTGAATTCTGAATGTTCTTCCTAAAACTTCTAAGAGAAGTTGATTGAAAAGACTATCTCTTCATTGCTTTATCCTTTCTCCCATTAATATATGAGCTGCACAAGGACAATTCAGTGATTGCTTAGCAGGCCATCTTGCAGCACTCCCTGTCAGCCGACCCCACTCTGTCTTCCTAGAAGGGAATGGGGAATGGGATCCTGAAACTTCCAATGGAAGTGCCCAAAGGAGATGAACATAGTAACACAAAACATGGCAAATATGTCATAAATAGGAGAACTGTTGTTAGGGGACAAAATACAATAAACCAATGATTATCCTAACATGTTGTGAGGTGGCATAGTTGAATACTTTCCATGCAATGGTCATCAAATGAAGGTTGTTTATTATATGGATAAAATGAATAATAGAAATTTAGTCTTCACTTTTATATTGACTAAAAAGGATGTTTGGGTAATGTGGGGGGGGGGTGAGGGATAAGGTTTAAGAATTGCTCAACTGATATTTATGACTGCTTCATGTATAAGCTTGAAATTTTGAACTTAGTAACAAAAAATAATTCTTATCAGTAGACTTTTTTTTAAAAAAAATTAAACACCAGATACTTCAGAAAGAGTAGCTGAATTTCAAAAGAACGAATCTGAGGTAAAATATACTGACAAGTTTTAAAAGAGAATTCTTTACCCAACTGATATCATCTTAACATTAACCTTGTTTCCTTTACAGAGTTAATGTACATTTTTTCTTTAGACATAAATGTAGCATATGATGTCTCCAAATACTTGAAGCTAAGCCACTATTTCAGAAAACTCATAATTATGACTCATAATTTTGTAGATATGATTTATATGTCATTTGGAATATTGCACAGTGTGATCTATAGGCTACATCCCCAAGATGCTCAATTTTATCTCAGAGCACAGCAAATGCCATCAATAAAGCAGGAAGTGAAGTTAATTACAGGCTCCCATTCAAAGTCCCTCTGCCACTGGTGGCCCATTATAATGAATCATTCTTCAAATTGAGAAAAGATTGACAGAAATTTTATAAACTTTTCGCTCCCCAAGTCTTCTCTGTGTAATAAGTGCCTGCTGTACGCTGGGAAAGTGATTAAATATCAATTTCATGGAAACCTGGGAATCATGTTTAAAAGACTAATGAGGCAACTATTTTTAATGCTTAGGTACTGTGACTCCCCCATGACTCAGAAGAACGCCTGTCACTCTAATTAGTCATCATTTGGCCGCTATTTCCCCCTCTTTCTCTTAAAGGCTCCTAATTGGGTTATTTAAGAACTTTAAACTTAATACCTCAGTGGGAGGAATGCTCTTATAAGATCAATATGATTGCCATTTCATAATTCTTTTGATTTTTCACTCCAAAGGTAATCGCCTATTTCATTTGAAGAAAAATAATTTAATGCATGTATAGCAACCCATTTCTTCCTGACCTTATCGTCAACATGAAACTTACTTTATTAGAAATTAAGCCTTATAAATATCCAAAAAGGAACTCTAGTCTCTAGTACCAAAATCATGACAGCACCCTTATATTTGATACACATTTAAAAGTATTATTCCAGTTTTTCTGCCTAATGAAATAACAGAAATATAAAATGCTTCCTATAAAAAAATACTTGCAGTGTAACTCGTTTCTATAAAAGTAAAAGCAGACACATTCTTTCTCTAATATTTTAATGAACTATTTGCAGTAGATGAAGCATGATAGTTTCAGGAAAATCTGAGAGAAACCATTGTTTCTCCTGGGATTGGATGCATTAGGACATTTCAGAAGAGAATCAGAGACCAAAGAGCTAGCTTGTAATGGACATTAGAATTTCTATCTGTCCAAAGAGATATGAAGGACTTTACTCTTAAAGTCATTTTAAACCCCCATTTCTATGATATCATAAATATATCATGTAAAAATTTCAAATCCAAAGAAACTTAAGGAGAAACGTATGTTGTTCTTTCATCAAAAGCTTCATATCCCATAACAGCCTCCATGAAGTTGGATCTGTAACTCTTTCTAGTTTTTCAGTGAATTTTGAGACTTCAGAAGGCATTGATCTGCATCTCTACTCAGATTTCTCTTGTCAAATCAGATGATGAAAATAACCTATAAAATGCTTTCTTGTATACACACTGTCACAATCTGAATAACAGCTATTCCTTCCAGTTCTTTACACTTGAAGCAAACAAAGCACATTTAAGGAACACTGATGCCTCACTCATAAAAACTTTGGAAAGAATCATGTTAAAGTTTTGCTTCAAAGTGACAATAACTCATTAAAAACCTGAATGTGAAATTAATTTTTACTTTATTAAAGTATTTTTTTTCAAACCACATTACGACACCCAATCCACCCCTCGGAAGTTTATTCAGATGGACTTTCCAAATTGCTTTGCAAAAATGTCTATTGGATAGTTTCTCACAATATAATAGCACCATCAAAGAGGGAGAAAAATCTGACAACTGTGTCTTCTGGTAATTTCTTTTAAGTGGGGCTGTCCCCCAGTCTTCTGTTTATTTCCTATTTTTATGATTACTCAATATGTGTTGGGCATAAATGGACAGAATCATTTGCAATTTTATCTGTTTTTTTCTTATTTGAATCATTCAGGAAAAGAGACATGAGATCTGAATTTTCTTGCAAGCCCCTCAGCAATATTACTGGAAAGCTATTTTTTCCAATGTTAAATCTAAATTTGAAAAACTACACATCTAGAGAGAAGGTGAACTGAGATCTCTTTTGAAAAAATTAAGCAAACTTATTGAAAGCAATAAAAATAATCTAAAGAAAAAATCTGAGAAAAAGAATTAAAATTCAAAACATCAGTAATTATTGCTGCCTACCTAAAATAATTAGAGAAGTTAGATTATATTAAGAGGACTGCTTTATCGGGATTGGAAGATAGCTTAAAAGCAGTCTTCAATATACAAGTGACATGCCTTTCTTGCTGAAAGTGAAGAGGACTTGAAACCCTTGTGGATGAAGATCAAAGTCTGCAGCTTTTACTATGGATTCTATCTCAATGCAAAGATCCTCACACCTGGACCTATAGGTATTCTCAGCATAAACAGAGAAAGATTGAATTTATCATGGATGTCATTTTTACTTGCACCCACAACCAATGCTTTTGAATCCTTTAATCAAGAGCTCAAAGGTGACACCGCATTGAGTAAATCTGCTGCACAGGACCTCTTTGAAGAGATGAAAAGCTAACATGTTACTTTGAGGACTAGTGTGTTCCTGCCTGAGCCAGTTTTTTTTTTTCAATCACTTCATAGGCATGTGTAAGTTGAACAATCAATAAGGAACTGAATAAAATTGGGTGCATTTTGACTATGCTATTGGTGAAGAATATTGAAAGCAGTATGGACTACCAAAAGACAAAATGTGTCTTGAAACAAGTACAGCTAGAATGTCCCTTAGAGGTAATGGCATCCATCTTTATCTTGTACACTTTAGACATACTATTAAGAGAGACCTGGAGAAGGACAACATATATGGTAAAGTGTAGAAGAATTGAAAAAGAGGAAGACCTCAACAAGATGGTTTGACTACTGGTTTCAGTGATAGGTTAAAATATAAGAATAATTTTGAGGCTTGCTTTTGATCCAGAGGTGTTTCAGCCTGTTGTACATATGAGTTAGAACTGACTCAATGGTGTGTAACAACAAAAGCAACATCGTCTAACGTGATCTTGTATTGGTTTATGGTGCTGGGAATGAGAAATCAAAGAGGAATGACACCACATTGACACTCAAAATAAAATTGTCTGCAACATACTTGAAGTACAGTTTTATCTGTGACAAAAATAGTATCCATACAACTATAAAGAAAGCAGGTAACAACATTATTCAAATTTACACACCAAAGGTTAAAACTAATGATGAACTATTTAAGCAAATGTTCTGCCTGAAATTGATCACATATACAACAAAAATTCTTGGTAATACTGGTAACAGGAATGGGACAATTGGAAACAAGGAAGTATAGATAATTGGGAAATTCTTGATGATACAAGTGGCACTTGTGATCACATGACAGAATTTTGGAAGACAACTCATCCATTGCCAATTCATTTTTTTAACATGAGTGGTGACTATGCACATGGACCTCAGCAGATGTAAAACACAGGGGTCAAATTGATTGCATCTGTGGAAAGAGATGACAGAGACTCACATTATCAACCATACAAACAAGACTGGGAGTCATGTATCTGTTCTGGTTGCTCATACACAAGTTCTGGTTGAAGTTGAAGAAAATAAAACAAGTCCAAACTCAGACTCACTGCCATTGAGTCAATGCCAACTCAGAGGGGCCCCACAGGACAGGGTAGAAGAGCCCCTATAGGTCCCTGGGAATAGAAAGCTCCATCTTTCCCCCAAAGCAAATGCAGGAGAGCCAAAATGTTCCCTTTATTATACCCTACCTGAATAAGGGACCATATAAAGACCAAATAGATTTGATGTATTGAACTCTAAAGAGCAAAGATAAGAGGAATGGTGACATGGTCTCAAAAGGAGCATCCATGCAGAAAGCTAATAGCTACTACTACAAGGAGAGGAAAGAAAGAAGACCCCAAACTGCATGGCAGAAGAGACTCAAACTGGATCTTGAAAGAAGCTAAAACAAGTGGATGATAGTTAGATGCTATGGCAACTTGGTGGGCCGGATTCTACTAGAATATGATCTGACGAAGTGTGGGTAACTCCCTGGTGGGATTTTTGAGAAGCAGTCAAGCACACTGGGGAAGAATAAAATAGAGGAGCATGACCTTGATCTAGTCCACATGCTGATATTATTGAGGGGAAGATTCATTCAGGGTATGGCCTACTAGCTCACTTCTGCCGAACCTGGATTCTGTATATGGGTTGCCTGCTGATCCTGAGAGCAGTCAGTGGACTGCTAGTCTTGGTTTCATTTGGCAACTGTTGGATTTATTCAACCCTGCCTCCATCATCCTAAGGACTTCCTACTTAATCTGCCTGTTTTCTGTACCTCAGCCCCTGGAGCTTCGTGAGAAGAAGCCTCCAGTTTATATCTGACAGAAGGATTTTAACCAAACAGGACTTACTCACTACTAAGCCATTTATTCACTGTATAAGCCATTTTTGATACAAATCTCTTTCTATATATACAAATATAAGCATCACAAATTTCACGTCTCTCGAGCACCTGTCCTAACACAAACTATCATGGATGCTTCATAATAAAAAGCTGAAGAGAAAATTTCAAAGGGCAACCTATGGATACCAAGTAAATGTTAGAAAGGAATGTGCAAAGATTTGAAGAGGGGAAGCAAAAAGGAAAAGAGCACATGCCTCAAGCTGAAACAAGCGAGAAAGAAAAACAAGCCTTGAATTTCAGCATTGAAAGATTCTGTCAGCAAAATACTGAAAAATGCAAGAAGCATAAAAAAATACGAAGGAATATAAACTTACTTTGCAAAAAAGAATTGATTAATATTCAGCTATTTCAAGAGGTATGATAAAAGTAACTGATAGTATTCAAGGACAAACCCCTTTTGTACTGAAAGCTGGAATAGATACATGTTTGCCTATTTCAGACAAAATGTTATCTAACAGAGGGATGATTATCAATATAATTAATATCACATGTAAATAAAATTTGTAAATTAGACAACTAAAAACAAGCTGTAGCAATACATTAGCAGGAAGCTTCCAGAAATATAAGCCATATTAATTAGAGAATATGGATAAGGGATATCATTTCTGATGTCTGATGGATCTTGATAGTAACCAGAGTTTAAGAGAAAGGTGTTTATTACTGCTACAAACACATTTTACTATGTGCATCAAAACAAAGTATGAATAAAGCTGACAAGAAAGGGAATTCCAGAATACTTAAGTTTGTTAATGGAACCTTAAAGACAACTGATCAAATAAAATAGGGAATACTGATTTACTTAAAATCAAGAAAAATTAGTGCGATGTGTAAATTATTTAGTATAATATCTCTACCCATAATCTTTGTAATTCAAAGCAAGTGACTTTTTCCTGATGGGTCTGGGTAAGAGGATTTGGGGGAATACACTAATAGGATTGTACAAGTAAGTGGTGAATGATTGTAATGAATGCTTGTTAATAGGGCTAATTGTTTTTTGCCATTCTGCTGGGTATAAGAAGCAGAAAGGGAGTTCTCATAAACATCATGGAAGAGCCAGGAGTGGAACATGCGCTTATATTTCTAAAATCTCTATACAGTGAATCACCCTGATCTTAAAATAGAGCTGAGGCACAGATAAATTTCAGAAGCCCTGCCATGGAACAGCAGTAGTAGAACCAAGAATGAGAACTAAAGACAGAGCTGTGAGTGTCCCAGTAAAAAGAATCAGGTAAAGCTTTTAGACAGTAATGTGTGCTGTGCCTCCAGGCACCTGCAGTAATTGAAAGAGCCTCGGGTAAATTCTTGGAGCTAAAATTTGGCACTGTCCATCAGAGGTTTATGATGGAGTAGTGTACCTTTTGGATATTTATTGGTAGGACTAAACGAGTCCTGTTACTTTGGTACCGAGAAAAGCAAGATATCTGCCTGTTGGCCCAACTGAGCGGAGGTTTTCCTGACTAAATAGTTTTATGATGAGCAGTCGTAATCTATTAATTTTCTCAAGAAACCCGGTAATTTTGAATATTGGTTGTGAGTCTGTGTTCCCATTGCATTTAATTTTCAAAATCAGCTGAGAAGTAGAGAGTTGTGGGAAGGATGGTCAATATCAGAATTTGTAAGAAAGGTAGGAATGTCTGATCTGTGCCATTAGGAATTGACATTAGTTAGCTGACATTGATGAAGATTATCCTCCTTCCTCTTTTTGAAGTCTTAAGGTGTCAGACACTGCTCCAATACTTTTGTGTGGCTGTGTGTGTGGGGTGGGGGTGGCATCTGCCTCAGAATTAAATATCCTCACTATATTTTTTCAGGCTGCATGTTAAGCAAATAATCTGAGAAACTGCACTAAATGAAAAGAACAAGGATTGAAGGAAGACATAGTAACAATCTGCAACATGAAGACAAAACAACTTTGTAGGCTGAAAGGAAAAAGGACTTTCAATATTTATTATATTTCAATATAAACATAAGAAAATCCCGATAAGTGATGGAAATATTATTAGGAGATACTAAATCCTATAAAAGGACATTATTCTCCATAAATTTGAGGATCATGGAAAAAAGAGAAAGACCATCACAGAGATGGATTGACACAATGGATATAATGGGTTCAAACATCTGAACCATTGTGAAATATTGCATTCTAACTTTAGGGCACAGCTAAAACTACATTCAAAATTAACAATTTTTCATTATATATATAATTTCCTTTGAATATATCAATACTTTGTTTATGCAGCAAAATAACGAAATAAGAATGATAGGAAAAGAGTAGGTCAAACTTGAAAAGTAGCAAAACTAGCTTCAATCTCTTCTTGTTTAAATCATTTATTTACTTATTTATTATTTATTTATTTTTATAATCATTTTATTGGGGGCTCATCCAACTCTTATCATGAACAATACATACATCAATTGTATGCA